>JBBPBX010002915.1:0-24346 GCA_038048925.1 Garcialebias charrua
ACGTAGCCATGATGTTGTGATTGCTGCAGAATGTGGTCTGGCATTATCTTGTTGAAAAATGCAGGGTCTTCCCTGAAAGAGATGACGTCTAGATGGGAGCATATGTTGTTCTAGAACCTGAACATAGTTCTCTGCATTAATGGTGCCTTTCCAGACATGCAAGCTGCCCATGCCACAAGCGCTCATGCAACCCCATACCATCAGTGATGCAGGCTTCTGAACGGAGCGTTGATAACAACTTGGGCTATCCTTGTCCTCTCTGGTCCGGATGACATGGCGTCCCAGTGTTCCATAAAGAACTTCAAATTGTGACTCATCTGACCACAGAACAGTCTTCCATTTTGCCACACTCCATTTTAAATGACCCCTGGCCCAGTGCAAACGTCTGAGCTTGTGGAGCTTGCTTAGAAATGGCTTCCTCTTTGCACTGTAGAGTTTCAGCTGGCAACGGCGGATGGCACGGTGGATTGTGTTCACTGACAATGCTTTCTGGAAGTATTCCTGAGCCCATTCTGTTATTTCCTTGACAGTGGCATTCCTGTTTGAGGTGCAGTGACGTTTAAGGGCCCGGAGATCACGAGCATCCAGTAGAGTTTTACGGCCTTGACCCTTACGCACAGCGATTGTTCCAGATTCTCTGAATCTTTTGATGATGTTATGCACGGTTGATGATGATAACTTAAAAGTCTTTGCTATTTTACGCTGGGTAACACCATTCTGGTATTGCTGCACTATCTTTCTGTGCAACAATGGTGGAATTGGTGATCCTCTTACCATCTTGGCTTCTGAGAGACACTGACACTCTGAGAAGCTCTTTTTATACCCAATCATGTTGTCAATTGACCTAATTAGTGTTAATTGGTCTTCCAGCTGTTCGTTATATGCTCAATTTCCTTTTTCCAGCCACTTATTGCTACTTGTCCCAACTTTTGGGGATTTGTTGACACTGTGAAATTTTGAATCAACATATTTTTCCTTTAAAATGTTACATTTACTCAGATTAAACTTTTGATCTGTCATCTATGTTCTATATACAATATTGACATTTGCCACCTTGCCACCTCCACATCATTGCATTCGGTTTTTATTCACTACTTGTTTAGTGTCCCAACTTTTTTGGAATTCGGTTTGTAGGAACACGCAGAGGAATGAGTTGCTGTGCATTTCTTCGAAATTTACCAAGATAAGCACCTAAAACGATTATGTGTTTGCTCAAAGTTATAATAAAGGTGTGTCTCAGTTAAACTTTTACTTAATAAATGCACTTGGTCAAATTGGCTTCATTTTACTTGAGCGGTGCAGTGAAATGAAGCTGATGACGGTTGCTCCAAGCAGCGAGCAAAACGAAAGAAGGCGACTATGGCAAGCCGATTGGTTCAATAATAGCTGGTGAAGATTCACAGTCATCCAGGACATGGTAAATTTAAAAATGTTCAAGACAAACACCATAAAGTATAAAGTATAATAAATAAAGTTCAGTATTTGTCTTGAACTTTTTTGAATTTGTCATTTTAGCAATTTTAACCTATTACATGATACAACGGCATGCCACACTACTTGACTGCCATCTAGTGGCTGGAAATGGTAGTGTTCAAAATTTTCAGTCAGAAACTCAGAATGAATGAAAACGGTCATATCCCAGCCAAAAATTAGTTTATAAATAAGGGGGGGAAATCCATAAGTACGTCGCATCGGCCTATAAGTTGCAAGGCATGCAAATTATTATGCAAAAACGTGACTTTTAGGGCGAAAAATACTGTAATTTTATTTAAAGATTTCACCACCCCTACTAAGATGCAACTAACCTCTACTTTTTTTTATCCACTGGATAGCTTCAACACAAAAAGGTTACTCGTGCACCATCTGCAACATTGCGGTGAACTCTGTGGAACAGTACCAGTCTCACATCACTGGTACCAAGCACAAGAACCAGTAAGTACCCACAGGGGGCTACAGTACCTTTTATCAACAAGATATATTTGTTGGTGCTCTTACAGCTCGTTGAATCAATGCTTCCTTTCTTGTGAAAGGTGATTTGGTTAAAAGCAATTGTCTAATGTATCTGTATGTCATGATGTGACGGACCCTTAAAGAGATGTTATAAATTATGTGTTTGACCTTAATTAGTATCACAGGTGCCTTCAAGCTTTTCATCAGCCGTTTAGCCGATTTAAAGGGAACAAACTCACCACTGAGTAGTTTGAGGTTGTGAGCACCACCAACCAACGATTAAAGCATCTGAGGAGCTCACAAGATTATAGATATACATGTTAAGACTACAAGACCATCTCCAAGCTGCTTTTTGTTTATCATACAAATATTTCCAATATTATTTTTAAAAGTATAAGTTTCGTGGAAAGGGGTGGGCGATATATCGAATATACTCGATATATTGCGATATTTTAAAGATCCACTGACGTGATTTTTCTACTATTCATCAAATTGCTCAAAATATATATATATTATCATTTAAATATGTTAATTTTTGCAAACAAAATGATAAATCACTTTAATTTTGCTTTAAAAGTGATTTTGAACTTCAAGCCGTGTTTAATCATGGGAAATCCGTTTACACCTGAACGCACCATCTGTGATGTAATGTGCAGAGTGAGAGGCAGAGGGCTCCAGTCTCTTCAATAGCAGACATTTTAAAACCTGACTAATTTAGCAATCTAGGTGAAGATTTAAGCTATTTGTCTTCATTTTGGGAAGCAGAAAATAGTTTGGGTGATGGAACAAGAAACAGCAGGATCTAATTTAGATCTGATGCCGTATCAGACTTACTTTTATGTGAGCTGCTCATACCGTGACAAGCCAAGAGCTCTGCCTCAACTCTGCACATGACATCACAGATGGTGCGTTCGGGTGTAAACGGATTTCCCATGATTAAACACAGCTTGAAGTTCAAAATCACTTTTAAAGCAAAATTAAAGTGATTTATCATTTTGTTTGCAAAAACTAACATATTTAAATGATAATATATATATATTTTGAGCAATTTGATGAATAGTAGAAAAATCACGTCAGTGGATCTTTAAATGTACGATGGTTAAAAGGGCTATATCGTGTATATCGAGGATCCTCCTGCTGTCGCGCGGGCGCCCACTCGCCCCCCTCCTTCCTGCAGGCTGCAGGACGGAGCTTCGGAGACTTTCAGCACAACATGTAAACACAGATCTGAAGAGCGCTGCACGCTGCTGAGGGGGAAAAACAATGTTCTTTCTGAGCTAGTTTGGATTAAATTGTCAGATGAGGGCATAAAAAATGTTTTTGTAGACGATGCTGAAAATAGTCCCGAAGTCCGAACTACGAATCTTTTTCACCATTTAAACAGCGGAGTGGAGCATGATGAAACGGCAGAACCAAGTGTTTTTACAGCTGCTGCTTCCTTAAAACAAACCACGGGTCTGAGCTCATTTAGTCATGCGTGCACCGCAGAGAGAGGTGGAGACAATATTAAATCAGCATTTTATCATTATCGCTAAAGATACGGTCCTTAGCGGCTAACAAGATGGCTAACGCGTTAGCCGTCTTCTTCCACAGCTGAGACTGACCGTGTCTTTAGCGATACAGCTGATTTAATAATGTCTCCACCTCTCTGTTCACGTTTCTGAGTGGAGGCTGTCGTGTTTTTACACAAGGATTCAATGCGACACTTTGTAGAGCAACTTAGAGAACGTCTTCGTGAATCCGGAAACAACCCCCTGACCCTTTCACAATAAAACCGGATACAGTACACAGAGGCTCACATTTACTGCAGTACTGTGATAAATCTGTTCTTGTTCAGAGGTTTTGCAGACATTGCCTGAACTTGGCACAGTTTGAAACTTGTGCACATTTTGTGGTTTGTTGTTAAAAATTACCAGCACATGCAAATAGTTGAGAGTTGTTACCTGTGACTGTTCTGGGTCAGTAAATTTTATGGCCACTGTTTACACTTTTGTTTTTGTATTTTAAAGGCCTTAAATGTTTTGATTTAATATTTTTTTAATGTTAAAAGCACAAGAGCACCTTTTTAAGTTTAAATTATTTATTCTTCCTTTTTGCTTGAAGTACTTTTTATTTATGTGTGCAATTGATGGTTAAAATAAAATATTTAAGTTTGTTCAAATTTAGTGTTGACATTTTTTAATCAATTTTGAATCATTTTTTCATTGATTTTGGAGATATCGCGATATATATCGTGTATCGTGATATAGCCAAAAAATATCGCGATATAATATTTTCCTCATATCGCCCAGCCCTACGTGGAACTGTAGCCAACCTCCCAGTATGTGGACGCAAGAGGAACTGCAGCCCCAGGTTGATCAGATGAATATTGTGGATGGTAGGAAAAGTATCCAAACCCACTGAAGCTAAACTTTAAGGTCAAGTTACGTCACTTTCTGGTCTCATCATCGGTCACATTTGAATCATCAGGGGCTCCATAGAGGAAAATCCAGGACGCTCCACTACTGACATAAAAGAACTGACACATGTGTGTACAGAGGAAATTACACAAGTATTTGAACACCGTGTAACTTTGCAAGTTTTCCCACTTAGAAATCATGGAGGGGTCTGAAATTTTCATCTTAGGTGCATGTCCACTGTGAGAGACATACCGGTAATTAAAAAAAAAGTTTAAAAAAATCCAGAAATCCTAATGCATGATTTTTAAATAATTTTTTTATGTGTTACTGGTGCAAATAAGCATTTGAACACCTGTGAAAATCAATGTTAATATTTGTAGCCTTTGTTTTCAGTTACAGAGGTCAAATGTTTCCACCAGGTGTGCACACACTGCAGCAGCAGGATTTTGGCTCATTCCTCCACACAGATCTTCTCTAGATCAGCCAGGTTTCTGGGCTGTTGCTGAGAAACACGGAGTTTGAGCTCCCTCCAAAGATTTTCTATAGGGTTCTGGAGACTGGCTAGGCCACTCCAGAACCTTGATGTGCTTCTTAAGGGGGCGGGGCCACTCTTTGGTTCTCCTGGCTGTGTGCTTCAGGTCATTGTCATGTTGGAAGATCCAACCACGACCCATCTTCAATGCTCTAACTGAGGGAAGGAGGTTGTTCCCCAAAATCTCACAGTGCAGTCGTCCTGTCCCATGTGCAGAAAAACGCCCCCAAAGCATGATGCTTCCACTCCCATGCTTCACAGTAGGGATGGTGTTTTTGGGATGGTACTCATCATTCTTCGTCTCCCAAATACGGCGAGTGGAATTAAGACCAAAAAGTTCTATTTTGGTCTCTTCTGACCACATAACTTTCTCCCATGACTCCTCTGGATCATCATGGGGAAACTTAAGACGGGCCTGGACGTGTGCTGATTTCAGCAGGGGAACCTTCTGTGCCATGCATGATTTTAAACTATGACGTCTTAGTGGATTACCCACAGTAACCTTGGAAACGGTGGTGCCAGCTCTCTTCAGGTCATTGAGCAGCTCCTCCCATGTAGTTCTGGGCTGATTCCTCATCTTTCTTAGGATCATTGATACGCCACGAGGTGAGATCTTGCATGGAGCCCCAGTCCGAGGGAGATTGACAGTCATGTTTAGTTTCTTCCATTTTCTAATAATTGCTCCAACAGTTGATCTTTTTTCACCAAGTTGCTTGGCAGTTGCCACGTAGCCCTTTCCAGCCCTGTGGAGGTCTACAGTTTTGTCTCTGGTGTCTTTGGACAGCTCTTTGGTCTTAGCCATGTTAGTGGTTGGAGTCTTACTGATTGTGTGGGGTGGACAGGTGTCTTTATGCAGCTAACCACCTCAAACAGGTGCTTCTAATTTAGAATAATAAGTGGAGGTGGACTATTTAGAGGCGGACTAACAGAACTTTGAGAGCCAGAATTGTTGCTGATTGGCAGGTGTTCAAATACTTATTTGCAGCAGTAACACACAAATAAATTACTTTAAAAAAATTATACATTGTGATTTCCAGCTTTTTATTTTTTAGATTGTCTCTCACAGTGGACATGTACCTATGGTGAAAATTTCAGACACCTCCATGATTTCTAAGTGGGAGAACTTGCAAAGTCGCAGGGTGTTTAGATACTTATTTTCCTCACTGTATGTGTCATGTTCTTACTGTAGGAAGTGTACCAACAAATGTATTCTTGTATATACATATTTCCTAAATGTTCTTGTTCCTCCTATTCTTCTTGTTCTTCTTCTTCAGGGCTCTCCACAGCGAGTCATCCTCCTCCTCCTCACTCTGTCCTCTCTCCAACTACCTGCATGTCCTCTTATATTTCCTAAATATTTAAATGTCTCAAAACGTTTATTTATTTATTTATTAGAATGAAGAAATCCGGTCGGAATCCTGAAGAGGACCAACTTCCAGCAGAACAACCACAGGATGACAGCAACCAGTGCACTGCAGCAGATGACCAGCTCGCACCAGGGGAAAACCAGTTTGCAGTAGGGGATGACGAGTATGCACCAGTGGACCAAGAGTTTGCTCCAGGGGACGGCGGCCAGTATGGTGCTGAAGATGGCCGGTATGCAGAGTACACCACTGAGTACACGGAGTTCTCCGAGAAGTTCCAGTATGCTTAAAGCTGGACCAGTATGGACTGCAGAGGCTTCAGTCAGGATTTGAACCAACACTCTACACCCCTCCTCCCTTTAACACATTAACAAACCATCAACACCATCAACGTTTAGCTTCTGTAGATGTGCGACAGTCGTTAAAAAAAAAAAAAAAAAAAAAAAGTTTGGACCTTGAATTTCCTCGTTTTCATATTTTGAGTTTCAAGCAGAAACCGTCCTTGGAGTGCGTCTAATTTTCTTCTGATAAAATAAAAAATTTCATGTGTAAAATATTCATTCCCTTTGGCGTGTGATAAAGTAGATGCAGCGGCGCGCTCAAAGCAATGCCTGTTTGGCTTTTATTCTGTTACAAATCCACAAATTGATAGAGTTGCATTAGCGCTGGATATTGTCACGTTTGACTGCAGTCCGGCTGAAACATGGTTCTTTTGTGCGGCCTCACAAATTCGAGAAAAAGCCAAAGTTGTGTTTGTTTAATAATTACCAGGCCTAGACAAAAAAATAATCATAAATCTCTTCCCACTACGTATTCAGCTTGTCTTGCTGCAGTTACTTCAGCTCAAACTCCAAATGCTGTTTTGGGCCAGAGCAGAACTTCCAGGCAGCGGCTCATGTGGCCGAAGCAGCCTGAGCGGCGGCGGGTCACACACAACCGTGGCCGCTTTGACCAAATTTAAAGAAATGCGCTTGTGACGTTTTGGGTTTGAAGACCAGCGCTGGTTTAAATCTGTATTATTCTCTAAACTTTAATCCCAACATGAACACAGGAAGGGTTGTAGGACTCGGAGAACAAATGAGTTCTAATAATCTGCTAGGGGTGGGGATTCTTTTTATTGTTTCGCTTTGACAAGTTTTAACCACGCAGAGCCTCGTGCACGCAGTCTACACAAAGCAAAGCTGGCATGTTGTTTAGCAGAACGTGTTTAGTGACGACTCCTCTGATCTGCTTCTAGTGGGAACTCGCTGGGCTGTGGCTGCGACGCAAACGTGCAACCGAAGCGGTGAATCTTTAGCTGCAGTCACCGAGTTCTGGGTGTTTGCGACCAGCGAGCTGCGTGGACGCGTTTCTTGTTGCCAGTATTGAAAACTTTATTGTGCACGGCTTGCGCTGTATCCTGCTCCACCTTGGCTCATGTTGTGCTAAAGCTCAACTGGCTTTTTATAAATCTGGGCAGTGGTCTATGCACCCAATGTTTTTTATTTTGTGTAAATTTCACGTCAGTTTGTATTTTCCATTTAACAAAATAAACCAATAGCCTAAATTCGACATGTATTTAACAACTCGTAGAAGAACTTGGGTCGTTTAGATGAATTGTGCACTAAAGTTAGCTGCTGCTGGGACCGCATGATGTCAGAAAACTTAATAATATCGATTGTGATGAAGCAACACTTTCCTGACCTCTCGGCTTCTCTCCTGTACAACAGAGCGTCAAGGCCACGCTAAGAAAAAAAATTAAAAGCCATAAAGTTACGAGAATAAAGTCAAATATAGTCTTATTATAAAGTCGTACGAGATTTTTTTTTGCAGCTCACGTGTTTTTTTTTTTCTTTCCGCGAGTCGGATCTACGACGCGACCTGTCAATCAATCCAGTAGGCGTGTCAGCAAATGAGCGATCCGATGCTAAACGAGTCGTAATATTATCCGAACTCCGACACATAAAGCAGAGTTTAAACTGGCAAAGTGAAGAATGTTGAGCATCTTGTTAAGTTATTCTTTGGTATTGGTTTTACAAATAAGGAGCGGGTTAATCTGTTTCAACATCAGCACCAGATTATTATCAGTATCAGGACTTTGAACTTGCTTACAGTAAGGTGGTAGCTCTGATGGGCTGCAGCAGCTCTGCAGGCAAGGAGCATTTAGCTTCGGACTGGTCTGTTGCTGACACGCCTACTGGATTGATTGACAGGTCGCGTTGTAGATCCGACCTGGGAAATTTTATGGCTTTTTATTTTTTCTTAGCGTGGCCCTAAAGCTCCGTCGTACTCCTGTCACCATCAGAACCAGATTTGAGCAGCAGAGCCAGCGGGAGTCTTTTGGGTTGACCAGACATTTCTTAGCATGCAGATTCGGACTGCATGGTACCTGAAGTATAATCTGACCTGTTGCAGTCCTTGATATGGAAATTGTGCTGATTGATAATCTAGTGACATTTTTAAAATAATGTATGTATTCAGGTCAGCAATCACTTTTCTTTTTCGTATTTTGTGAAGTCGGTGCCATCACGGCCAACTATTTGTTTAAATATCACCATCTCAATTGGTCGGCTGATTTATGTCCAACTCTACTTGTACCCACGTTTAGGATTCAAGTTTGGAAATGAGAATATGTAGATTGAGACCAGTTTTTCCCAAAATAATAATTGTATCCAGAGTGGTTTTTAGACCTGGACATGTTTTAGTCAGAGGTGGGGACTCCGGTGTCTGTCAGAATACAACTTCAGGACTCTTTATGAGCTGGAGACACCTGCGACAGTTAAACAATGATTTTGAGAAAACATTTTTGCGTAATGTATTTTTTAACACGTTTAAAACGCAAACGAAAAATTTGTGCGTCAACAGAACAGCCACAAACGTCCTGAGACGTTCAGGAGCCCCGTTCGTCAATACCGTGCACCACCCAGTCGCAGCCCAGCGACAAACCACCTTCCTGACTGACCTTTAGTCCGTCTGAACCCGAGTCACAGTGAAGCCCTCGCTCATAAACCCAACATTAGTAATATTATAGTGCGTGTTAGTCTGCTTCAACCGTTTACATTCTTTTAAGGTAGCCGGTTAGTATCTTTATTATTATTATTTTTAATAGAAACGTTTCTTGGTTCTGCAAAGCTCGGTTTAAAGTTTTTAATGTCTTGATGTTTCTTTTTTTGTTTTTCTTTTTGTTACTGGCAGCAGATTTTACTGTAAAATACCTTAATGTCATACAATTTGTCCCTAAAGCTTCTCTAAGCCACGGGAAGTTGAGTAACTCGATCTCAGTTCGTCAACAAGACGTAGTTTGATGTCTCGTTTTATTTTTTATTAACGCCTTTTTTTTTTCCTCTCGGAAAGAAATATCTGAAAGAAGTGGCTCCATCAAGTTAGTGGCATGATTTCTTTCTCCGAGTGGTCTAAAATTTAATAGATTCCCTATAAGATAAAATAAACTGCTGTTCATTGTAGACGTCCCAATATTTGCAACATAAAGTGATGTCAAAAGAACCAGTGATGTCAGAGTTGATCTTTCTTTTGTCGTTTAATTTTGTTCACGTATGACAGTTGGTTAAATATTTTAGTATTTGATGTTTAATCTCTTGTCAAAAGTGAAATCAACAATAAAAAATGGGATGTACTGTATGAGCACCATGACAAAGACTTGGTTGTTTTCATCATCGTTCGTGTTCTTCATGTTTTGTGAACATTTACTTTCAACGCAAGTTATAAAAAATAAAATAAAAAGGCTGCAAAGATGTGCATGAATAGAAAAATGTTTTAAACAGTTTTTTTTTTTTTTTTAAACAATAGCAGTTTGGATTCCGATCGAAGCGAAGCTCTGATATTAAGCCAGCCGATCGTTCGTTGCAGATGTAAGTGAAGGAGGAGATGTTTAGTCGTGAAGCATGTTTTGGTGAAAGTTACAGCTGCTCCCTTTAATCCGTTTCAGTAACTTTGTTCGAGTCCGTTTCAGCAGATCAGACCAAACGGGTCTGGACTTTTCGGTCTTCCCCCGGCTGCAGGTACTGCTTTCAAGTTCAAGAATCTTTATTATCTCCAAGGGGCAATTTGTTTCACAGTCAGTACATGCAAAACATCAATGCAAGTCAAAATATTAAGACATTTAAAGTAAGTACAAAATCCAATAATGGTCGATCAGGTCATCTGGACAGTTTCTTTTTTGTGTAAAGATGTTTCGCCCTCTATCCAAAGGACACTTTACAGCAGGGATCACCAACCTTTTTGAAACTGAGAGCAACTTCGTGGGTACGGAGTCATACAAAAGGCACCAGTTTGATAAACTCTTCGGAAATGACAAAGCGTGAATTGAAAAAAAAAAGTATAATAAACATATTTTTAAGATTTTTTTTTAAGATAGACTTAAAATATATATATAAATACAAAAGAATAACAACTGAATAAAATGAAATTTTAAATGCAGCTATAGTGAGTTGTGCAATTTTTAGAACGGGTCCGAGGGCACCCGGGTGCCCACGGGCACCATGTTGACCCCTGCTTTACAGCAAAAAAAAACATAAGATTGTGTAAAAACTAAGAAGCACAGTGCAAAGACCGACAAGAATAAATAGAAATGTAAAATAAATAATATAAAATACATAAAGTTAAGAAGGATAATCTAGTCTAAAGAGATGTGTTTTCAGAGTAGACTTGAACAGCGAAAGAGGTGGTGGTTTGTAGGTCTGGGGGTAGAGCGTTCCAGAGGTGAGGGGCAGAGCCGGTGAAGGCCCTGCTCCCCATGGTGGAGAGGGAGAAACGTCTTTCCACAAAAAAATCCACTGTCCAGATGACCTGACTGACCATTATTGGATTTTGTACCTGGATGACTGAGCATGAACTTTGATGTCTTGAACCACGTTGGCTGTGGCTGCCTGCCTGGGCGGAGTCGACGGGGGACAGGACAGCCCCCTTATCTCCAGCAGACTTGTTGGTCTACTATAGGAGTGTACTGCTTAGTGGGGAAAACGTTTACTTTGGACTCCTCAGACTGATGAAGCCCTCCGGATAGAGAGCGAAGCATCTTTCTACAAAAAAAAGAAACTGTCCAGATTGCTGGATTTTGTACCAGGATGATTGAGTATGAACTTTGATAAGTACAGAGATCATCACTGTTCGTTGAGAAGCCTGATCGGGATGAATGAGTTTTCCGTCTGCTCGTCCTACATCTGGGCAGCTGCGTCCAGCAACCTGAACTCACCATGGAGTGGATGATCAGGATCTGCCAGAATCAGCCTGGCTTTGTTCACTGACCTCGCCTTGCGTTGGTCATTGAGGTTCTGCAGGACTATGTCAGCAGTTTTGCTGCACGTCCTGATAATCCCTGCGAGTTTCTTCCTGTTTTTGCACGTCAAAAGTCCAAACCAACATCTTCAGCTCCAGTAAAGATGTTTCACTGATCAGCTGTTTGGTTTTGAAATCTGGACTTGGCATCACTATTGATTTCTCCCGTCAACACGTTTGCTCCCGGGTACAGAATTTACATCTTGAAGTTGAAGATCCATCTATTCTTGTCCGTCTGCAGACGTCTCTTTCCACAGCCACCTCTTCTGGGAGGATTCCAAGATGTTCCCACACCAGCCCAAAACAGTCTCTCCAGGGCGTCCTGGGTCGTCCCTGGAGTTTCCTCCCAGTTGGACATGCCCAGAAGCCTTCCCTATAGTGAGGCGTCCAGGGGTCATCCTTGGATTCCTGAACCATCTCAACTGGCTGCTCTGGATGTAGAGGAGCTGCGGCTCTACTCCTGGGTAACTGAACTCACCTTTTCTCTAAGGGAGAGTCCAACTATACCCTGTGGAGAAAACTCATTTTGACCACTTGTATCCACAATCTCATACTTTTGGTCACAATACAATACAACTTTATTTATAAAGCACTTTAAAAACAACACCATTGGCCACAGCGCTGTATACTTGACACATACAGGCATAAAAACCATAAAATCAACGGATACCATAAAAGTAATGAACTACCAAAATCATTAACCGTAAAAACAATAAAACAACTTAAAAACAGTAAAATCAACATTTCAAGCAGAGTTAAAAGCCAAAGAGAGAAAAAAAAAGTGTCCAGAGAAGATTTAAAAACAGGAAGTGAGTCAAAGTTTGTGACATTAGGTGAAGGTAAAAATGTAGACTGAGCTTCTCCTTGCAGCTTAGCTCCCTCTTCACCACAACGGACCGGCACAACGTCCACAACACTGGATGCTTCTTGATCTGCCTGTAGATCTCATGCTCAATTTGTCCCTCACTTGTGAACAAAACCACCCAAACTTCTCCGGAGTTGCCAGATCCGGTAATTGATTTTCCCACTTTCCAAGAGGTGCTCCACCTGATTCACGCCTCATGGCAAAAATATTTGCTGTTTCACGTTAGTCGCCCGTCTCCAAACTCGAGAGGCAATAACGTCTTATAGAAACTCACAGAAATTAATCATACGACAGATTATTTGGAGTCTCATCCAAGATGGCTGCCACAACCATCTGTATCCTTAGGAAAATAAAATGTCTTCTTAACTCAGTTTTCAGTTAAAATGTGGTGCGGTAGTTGTCACGACGCACTCCCTGAATGCTGTATGCTGAGCAACACGACTTCAAACGTGCTTACTGTTAAACCTCGCTGTTAGCAAAATATATATGGGAGTTAAATCAGTTAAACATGGCTGCCACAGCTAATTGCTCTGAGTTTTACAGCTGTGGACACTCGGGCCTCTGTGACCAAACAGACAAAAATTCCTGCAGCCAAGAGGTTTAAACGATTGAAGAAACCTTACCAGAGCAGAGACTGTGGTGACCCTTTTAAAAAACTGTAAAAGAGGAAGGAGATCTTCAGAACTGATAGAAAGTTTGACCTAAAAGGGAAAACTGTTTAAATCTGACAATAAAACTCGTGACAGGCCCAGTTCTGTGTCCACACGGTGGCGAGCTCGCTCTGCGTGAGAATCACACTGAAGGCCTCACATTCATCAGGATCTCATTTCCAACACCCTTCATCTTAATGCTGCTGCTGCCCAGAAACACTATTATACACTATATATTATAGTATACTGTATATATTATATTATATATAATACACTATATTATAGTATACTGTATATATATATATATTATATATAATACACTATATATTATACATATATTATACACTATACTGTATATTGTATTATATATATTATGTTATATATTATACACTATATATTATATATATCATACACTATATATTATATTATATATATTATACACTATATGTTATATATACAGGTAGTCCCCGACTTACGAGCGAGTTCCGTACCTGCGAGTCGCTCGTAAGACGAAAATTCGTACGTCGGAACATGAAACACGTGTTCTCGTAAGTCCGGATTTTCGCTCGTAAGTTGGAACATTTATGCTAGCGCTACTACGAACACTCGTTTTTCATCAAAAACATTCATACTACTTCATAAACATGCTCAGAAACGTGTTTCCAAACGGTTAGCTAACACACTTTCATCTAAAAACACAAAAAAGTGCTGTATTTTTTACAAATTTACTGCTTGTTCGCCAGCTCGTAAGTCCGGAACCTCGTATGTAAGAGCGCTCGTAAGACGGGGAATACCTGTATATGTATATATATATATATATATATATATATATATATATATATATATGTATATATATATATATATATATGTATGTATATATATATATATATATATATATATATAATTTTTGTTTTGTTTGTTTGTTTGTTTGTTTTTCCATTTATTTTTTCTTGGCGGTTCTGGGTTTGGGTTCTATTTGTTGCATTTATGATCCAATGCAACAAAATCAGTAAATTTCAAAGGTAGCAGATCATTGGAATACTTGGTTTATTTACATAATGACTTTAATTGCTGGATGTTCGAAAATTCTTGAGAAGGTAGTTTATAATCAGCTAATGGCCTATCTCATTGAACATAATATTTTAGAGGTTTGTCAGTCCGACTTTAAATCATTTCACAGCACAAAGTCAGCTCTTTTAAAAGTTTTTAATGATATATTCTTGGCGACTGATTCTGGTGACTGTGTTGTCTTGGTGTTGTTGGATCTATCTGCTGCTTTTGACACAGTTGATCACAACATTTTAATTGCACGTCTAGAACAGTGGGTGGGCATTGGTCATATAGCCCTAGTCTGGTTTAGATCTTATCTGACCAAGCATACTTTTTGTGTCTGTCTTGATGGACATACCGTAGGTCCTCCTCTGCTCCGCTCTCATGTGGTGTTCCGCAGGGCTCAGTTCTGGGCCCTCTTCTATTTTTGTTGTACCTCCTTCCTCTTGGCTCTGTTTTTAGGAAATGTATGCAATGCTAGCCTTTGCTCCTTCTCTTTCCCTTTTAAGTACACTTTACAACAACACTCACCAACAGTACATTTGGGGACGGGGGTGTGTGTGTCGGGGTCTTGATTTGTTAATTTCAATTTTATTTATTTATGTATTTATTTATATATATATATTATTTATTTATTTTTCTCTTACCCCCCTGGTTGCCTGGCGGACATTCTGGGGGTGGGCCGTCAGGGGTTGTGCTGGGGTGTGGGGGGGTTCGGGGCCTGCGGGTTCGCCGTGGGCGGGGCTGGCAGTGCGCTCCCTCTGGGGCTGCTTGGGCTCGGGTGTCCTGTCCTGTCCTGTCGGCAGGGCGCGGGGTGGGCCGGATCTTGGACGTCTGCTGCTCTCCACCCCAGAATGAATGGGTCTACCTCCTGGGTTTGGATGTGGGCTGCCCCATGTAGGGAGCAGGTACATGTCTTGGACCTAGGGGGTATAGAGTGTGCATCGGGATTATGAATGGAGCGTGTCGTTATTGTTTGTCTTTCTGTGACTGAGGGTGAGGATGAGGGTGGGTCTGAATGAGTGTGTCTGTGTATGAATGTTTAAGTGTCAGGCTGGGACTTGGACTGCCCCCTCTCTGATACTTCTGAGGCTACCCAGTGTCGCGCTCCTGCCACGTGGCCCCCTGGTGGGTGTTCCTCTGCCTGCGGGCGTGCTTGGGGCCCTCACTATCTGGGGCTGGGCGCTTGGGCGTTTGTCAGCTCGGCCTGGTGGCTGCCTGGTGGGGCTCGGGTCCTCTGGTCCTGTCGGGTCTGGACCTGAGGGATGGGCGTCCCCGGTGCCCGAGCCTCGGTGACCGGCCCTGGGGCTACGTCGGTGCAGCGGGCTCCGGCGGGGGCCTGTGTATTGTCGCTGTTGACCCCGGGGGGTCATTGTGTGTGGTCCCTGGTGGGGTTCGTCCGGTTCTTCCCCTTGGTCGGATCTGGGGAGTGGACGAGTGGCTCGTCCTGTTCGGGTGGTCCTGGGGACTCTGGGCTCGGGGTCCTTCCTGGGGTCTTGGGCTTTGATCGCCCCTTCGTCTGTCTCGGGCTTTGGGGGGACGGATCTCTGATGCTTCACAATCGCTACTAAATGTTCTATTGGAGGAACCTTATTCACTTATGCATGCTCACAACCACACACAAATGGATGCAGGGATGTATATGTAGATATATGTAGATGGGTATATAAATGAATATAAATATATATGTATGTATACTGTATATATATTTGTAGGTATGGGTATGTGTATTTATAGAAATCTACTGCAAGGTCATGAATATTATCAGTCTTTATGCTTGTATGTTTCGTTGCTGTGTTCTGTCATGTGCTTTGCAGGATTGTGGACGGAGGTTTGGTGTGTTTGCCTTGTGCTCTTTTTGTGGATAATTGTTGTTTTGTTGTCTCACTTTCTCTTTTCTTTCTTTCTCTCTATTAAAAAAAATACATATTGGAGTGAGAGGATGGCTATAAGGTGTGAAGGGAGGCCATCTATAAATGGAAGAAAAAAAAAAAAGGAAATACGGGATTGCTTTTCATTGTTATGCAGATGACACACAGCTCTACGTACCTTTAAAGAAAGCAAACTCCACCTCTCTTCGGTCGCTGTTCCCATGTTTGGAAGATTTGAAGGCCTGGATGGCCCTAAATTTCTTGAAACTTAACCAAGACAAAACAGAGGTGGTGATTTTTGGCAGTTCGACTGGAGACTCTCTGTCCGATGATTGCTCCTTGGCTCAGTATGTCCGGCCAGTTGTTACAAATCTAGGGGTCAGGATGGATGCTGGTCTTAAGCTGGAGTCTCAAATTAAAACAGTTGTAAAATCCAGCTTTTTTCATTTGAGGAAGCTAGCCAAAGTAAAATCCATCCTTCCTAGACAGCACTTTGAAACAGCAATCCATGCATTTGTGACCACACGGCTGGATTACTGTAATTCACTTTATGTAGGTATTAGTGATTCATGTACTTCCCAGCTTCAGAGGGTTCAAAATGCAGCTGCACGACTCGACATGGTACACGAAAATTTGACCATATTTCCCCTGTTTTGGCTTCTTTGCACTGGTTGCCGGTGCGTTACAGGATTCATTTTAAAATACTTTCATTTGCTTTTAAAGCTCTTAATGGCCATGCCCCTCCATACCTGTCTGAGCCGCTGCATTACTACACACCCTCTCGTTCACTCAGGTCAGCTGACCAGTTGCTTCTGAGGGTACCGAAGACAAAGCGCAAGCTTAGAGGGGACCGTGCTTTTTCTGTGGTAGCTCCTAAGCTCTATGACCTCCCATTAGACATAAAACAGGCCTCTTCACTAGATGTTTTTAAGTCTCTTCTTAAAACCCATCTTTTTTCTTTGGCTTTTGATACAATCTGAGATGTATTAACTTTGTTTTATTGTGTTTGTATTTTATTATTTTAGTACTATTTTTAGACCTTTCCATTTTATGATTGTATTGTATTTTATGATTGTGTACAGCACTTTGGTCCTGTTGGGTGCATAAAGTGCTCTATAAATAAAGTTGGTATGGTATGGTATCAAATGAAATTGCTGAATTTCTATGATTTGGTGGATTATAATATTTTGTCAGTTATGTATAGAGCTCAGAATAATACACTGCCTTCAAATATCCAAATGTATTTTGTTAAAAGATTAAGTTGTTATAATCTTAAGGGGACAGAGATGGTAAATGGTAAATGGAGCTCACTATAGCGCTTTCCAGCCCCCTTTGAGGGGCCACAAAGCGCTTCACAGTACCAACCATCCACCCATTCATACACCCATTCATACACTGGTAGCGGTAGACTACCTTGCAAGGCGCTACCTGTCCTACTGGGAGCAACTGTCAAGTGTCTTGCCCAGGGACACAACGAGGTATGTCGTGACCGGGGATCGAACCAGAGACCTTCTGGTCCCGAGCCGGCTACCCTGCCTCTACACCATCTCGGCCCCTATGATGTTTGTGAAACCTCAGTATAGAACTAGTTTAAAGGGAAGGTCTACCATAATTCAGGGAGTTGGGCTGTGGAATGACTTGGAGACAGATGTTAAAGAAGCTAATAATAATAATAATAATAATCATTTTATTTAAAAGCGCCTTTCAGGACACCCAAGGACACTTAACAAACCAACACAGTGTAATACAGAGCAAACATTATCAGCGACAAATTGAAATATAAAATACATAAAGGATATAAAATGGAAGATAAAAATACATTTAGTAAAGTTAGTGATAAGCTAGTCTAAAGAGATGGGTTTTCAGGGCAGTCTTGAACAGAGAAAGGGAGGTGGTGTTTCGAAGGTCTGGCGGTA
This sequence comes from Garcialebias charrua, assembly GCA_038048925.1. Lineage (NCBI taxonomy): Eukaryota > Metazoa > Chordata > Actinopteri > Cyprinodontiformes > Rivulidae > Garcialebias > Garcialebias charrua. The sequence goes on from JBBPBX010002915.1 coordinate 17,872, forward strand.
GGGCGTTCCAGAGGTGAGGGGCAGAGCAGGTGAAGGCCCTGCTCCCCATGGTGGAGAGGCGGGCAGAGGGTACATGGAGATGTAGTGAAGAGGAGGATCTGAGAGAGCGTGATGGGATGGAGATTTGTAGGAGGTCAGATAGATAAGGAGGGGCAAGGTTGTGGATAGATTTGAACGTGAGGAGTAGAATTTTGAAGATGATGCGTGATTTAACCGGGAGCCAGTGGAGCTGCTGCAGGACAGGAGTGATGTGGTTATAGTAGGAGGTTTGAGTGATGACACGGGCAGCTGAGTTCTGGACCATCTGTAACTTGTGGAGAGATTTGTTGGGGAGGCCGTAGAGAAGGGAGTTGCAGTAATCAATACGGGAAGTCACAAGACTGTGCACCAGGATGGCTGTGGAGCGGGGTGTGAGAGAAGGACGGAGACGGTTAATATTACGGAGGTGGAAATAGGCAGACCGAGTAATATTGTTGATGTGTGAAGTGAAGGAAAGAGTGGTGTCGAGGATGACACCGAGGCTCTTGACCTGAGGGGAGGGGGATAGCAGAGAGTTGTTAAGGGGGACGAGAAGATGTTCTGATTTTGAAATAGAGTTTTTGGTACCGACGAGAATGATTTCTGTTTTGTTGCTGTTTAGTTGAAGGAAATTGTTAGAAAACCAGTGATTTAGCTCGTTGAGACAGTCGGTGAGGATGGAGGGAGGGTGGGTGGAGTTAGGTTTTGATGACAAGTAGAGCTGCGTGTCATCAGCATAGCAGTGGAAATGGACGCCGTGTTTGCGGAAGATGTGGCCTAGAGGAAGGAGGTAAATGATGAAGAGGAGGGGTCCGAGGACAGAGCCTTGGGGGACACCCGTGGAGACAGGGGAAGACTGGGAACGGAAGGATTTAAGCTGAATGAATTGAGTGCGGTCAGAGAGATAGGAGGTGAACCAGTCTAACGGGGTACCTGAGATGCCAATGGAGGTTAGTCTGTTGAGGAGGATAGAATGACAGATGGTGTCGAAGGCAGAACTTAGATCAAGAAGAATGAGGATGGACAGAAGACCAGAGTCAGCAGCAAGAAGAAGGTCGTTAGTAATTTTTACTAGAGCTGTTTCGGTGCTATGGTGGGGGCGAAATCCAGATTGAAACTCTTCATAAATGTTGTTGTTGGACAGGTGAGAGTGAAGTTGACTAGCAACAGTTTTTTCAAGGATCTTGGAGATGAAGGGCAGATTGGAGATCGGACGAAGATTACTGAAGTTGGTGAAGTCAAGACCTGGTTTCTTGATGATGGGGGTGATGGCAGCAGATTTGAAGGCTGTGGGAACAGTGCCAGAGGTTAGGGAGGAGTGGATGATATTAGTGATGATAGGGAGCAGAGACGGGAGACAGGATTTAGCTAAATCAGTGTTTGTATTTAAAAGAATGGTTAAGGTTAAATTGTTGAAAAAAATATCTGAATGGAGTTTAATGAGAATTGTATGAGATTTGGTAAGTTAAATGAGTTGTTCATTTTGTTTTGTATTTAAAGAAAATGTTTGTTTGAATTGTTAATTAGAAAATAAGGGGCAGATATAATAAGATTTTTTCTTCATCTGCTGCCTTTCATTTTATATTTTGTTTTTTCTTTTTCTTATTGTATATATGTTAATTGTTTTGTATTTTATTATAGAATGAATAAATAAATAAACTAAATTATTGCGGTATGCAAGAATTTCCACTTTCCACTGTCGCCTTCATGCTTGCTCAAGATGAGAATTCTGCAATTAAGTTAAATTCAAAGCAGTCAGCTCCTCAGATAAATAGTTTTAACTTTTTTTAAAATATATGAATGCTTCTGTTCTGTGCCCTGAGATGACTTATGTTGTAATAAACTGAGTTGAATTGAACTGAATTTGCACCTCTCATTTTTCCCACGAAGTGGCAGTATTAAGCAGGTAGTTGACAACATAGACAAATATAAATACACGTATATATGTCTATGGCTTTACCAGAATGAAACGGGACCGTTAGTACTTCCTGTAAATGAAAACAGCAAGAAGGATGAACTTCTAAAGTGAGGTGAGTGAAAACTTAATTCGATTAAACCAACGAAAACCTCTCCTCAGAGTCCCCTGGTTTAAGATCACGTGACCTGAACAGGGCTCCCTTATTGGTCCTTTACTCTTTATCTACATCATATTTTTACTTTAAAAAGTATAATTTTATTTTGAATTATTAATGTTGATGTATTTATTCAAGTTTCTATGAGGAATCTTCCACAACCTTTCTCGTAGTTTTAACTAAGATACTATTTTGTTAATAAATAACGACATAGCGGTTAATCTTAAACTCATGCCGTTAGTCCTAAAAAGTGTAACTGTGGAGGACTCTTAGCTCTTACTGGGTCATATTTTAGCTCAATATCTGTGTAGTTTAGAGTGATGGAGCATTTATGTTGGCTACAGTTGACTGGCTGCAGCGGCCATCTTGAATTGGCTTGACAGTGCGGTCATCGGAAGTTGGCGTTTGGAATTTGGAATTTTGCCATGTGACGTCGGGCGTCTTTGTGACGTCACGGCATAGGACGCTTTGCCTTTGATGCGTCACTAATGTTTACAACATAAAAGATCGGTATCCACAAGATTCAGTCATTCTGTAGCGTTGTCCTACCGAAAGTTCTCTAGATAATCTTCTCTTGAAGACGAATTGTTTTTGAATTGTGAAGTTATTTACTTGTTTTGGCATATTTTTTGTCATTTTGCATCGAATCTTTATAGATTTTTGACTGAAATTTATCAAGTTTCACTTGCAAACAGCTGCTTTCGGCCATCTCAGCTGAATCCGGTCAATTTTCAGCCTCTGAAAATGATCTCTGACTTGAAGAAAGTTCACGGACCAGAAGGTCCAGCGTCTCTCAATATGGACAATTTAACATCTAACATATCTTTGGATAAAGATTTTGAGCCAAGAAATTTGATGAGCGAAATTAGAAAAGGTTATACCATTTGTAATGGATCCGACATTTACCACATAGAAAATGTTCTTGGACAAGGACAATACGGATTAGTGGCTAAATGCCGTAAAGGTGACACCGACCAGATGGTTGCGTTAAAAGTTTTGGCTATAGAAGATGCGTTTTCAGCTTTTAAAGAGCAAGATGCTTTTTCACGTCTCCAGCAGTTCGATCCTGACCAAATCAATGTCATGAAAAATTTTGATTCTTTCATGTATCAAGACTTTTTCTGCTTCACATTTGAATTACTGGATCTAAACTTGTTTGATTTTATGACCCAAAGAGACTGGTCACCTCTGAAGATGTCTGAGATCCGAGCCATCGCAAAACAGTTATTTATTGCTCTCAAAGCTTTGAAAGATCTTGGAATGACGCATACTGACATTAAAACGGACAACTTAATGTTAGTAAATCATGACTCTGCCACCTTTAAAGTTAAACTAATTGACTTTGGGCTTTGCCATTTAACGTCCGATTTATCAGCGCAGGAACTGTTTCAGGCTCCAGGCTACAGATCTCCAGAAGTCTTCCTGGGATATTCACCAGATGAGGCGATGGACATGTGGGGTGTTGCCTGTGTTTTGGGTGAGCTCTATCTGGGTGAACCTTTGTTTTTAGGGAATTCAGAGTATGAACTCCTTAAATCAATTATCAGTCTCGTTGGTCAGCCTGATAAATCTGTACTGGACAGAGCGTGCCGGACTACTAAGTATTTTACGCTTGAACACACTGAATCTGAAAGTATCTGGAGGTTAAAAACAGCTGAAGAATTTCAAGCGGAGTCCGGAGAAAGAATTATTGAGGAAAATTACGAAAGGACAGCAAAGCGTATTGATGATCCTCATGAAGAACGAGACTTAGAAGAGTTTGAAGACCTTCTCCAAAGGATGTTAGCTTTGAACCCCAAAGACCGAATTGTTCCAGAAGATGCGTTAAACCACAACTTTATCACCATGAACCATCTTCCAGTCTTTGACAATGACTGCTACGTGAATCATGGTTTAGAAGTCATGTCTCACAACCAGTCCAGTCTCGATACTTCAAATCCTGAGCACAGAATGGTGTCACCTGCCTTAAACAATGACTTGGATGAAAAACTGAAGGAAACAGCACCTGAGGAGGACTCAGTTGCAAGCTTTACAAATAGCGCCCAACCATTTTCTGACTTGAAGAAAGTTCACGGACCAGAAGGTCCAGCGTCTCTCAATATGGACAATTTAACATCTAACATATCTTTGGATAAAGATTTTGAGCCAAGAAATTTGATGAGCGAAATTAGAAAAGGTTATACCATTTGTAATGGATCCGACATTTACCACATAGAAAATGTTCTTGGACAAGGACAAAACGGATTAGTGGCTAAATGTCGTAAAGGTGACACCGACCAGATGGTTGCGTTAAAAGTTTTGGCTATAGAAGATGCGTTTTCAGCTTTTAAAGAGCAAGATGCTTTTTCACGTCTCCAGCAGTTCGATCCTGACCAAATCAATGTCATGAAAAATTTTGATTCTTTCATGTATCAAGACTTTTTCTGCTTCACATTTGAATTACTGGATCTAAACTTGTTTGATTTTATGACCCAAAGAGACTGGTCACCTCTGAGGATGTCTGAGATCCGAGCCATCGCAAAACAGTTATTTATTGCTCTCAAAGCTTTGAAAGATCTTGGAATGACGCATACTGACATTAAAATGGACAACTTAATGTTAGTAAATCATGACTCTGCCCCCTTTAAAGTTAAACTAATTGACTTTGGGCTTTGCCATTTAACGTCTGATTTATCAGCGCAGGAACTGTTTCAGGCTCCAGGCTACAGATCTCCAGAAGTCTTCCTGGGATATTCACCAGATGAGGCGATGGACATGTGGGGTGTTGCCTGTGTTTTGGGTGAGCTCTGTCTGGGTGAACCTTTGTTTTTAGGGAATTCAGAGTATGAACTCCTTAAATCAATTATCAGTCTCGTTGGTCAGCCTGATAAATCTGTACTGGACAGAGCGTGCCGGACTACTAAGTATTTTACGCTTGAACACACTGAATCTGAAAGTATCTGGAGGTTAAAAACAGCTGAAGAATTTCAAGCGGAGTCCGGAGAAAGAATTATTGAGGAAAATTATGAAAGGACAGCAAAGCGTATTGATGATCCTCATGAAGAACGAGACTTAGAAGAGTTTGAAGACCTTCTCCAAAGGATGTTAGCTTTGAACCCCAAAGACCGAATTGTTCCAGAAGATGCGTTAAACCACAACTTTATCACCATGAACCATCTTCCAGTCTTTGAAAATGACTGTTACGTGAATCATGGTTTAGCAGTCATGTCTCACAACCAGTCCAGTCTCGATACTTCAAATCCTGAGCACAGAATGGTGTCACCTGCCTTAAACAATGACTTGGATGAAAAAGCTGAAGGAAACAGCACCTGAGGAGGACTCAGTTGCAAGCTTTACAAATAGCGCCCAACCATTTTCTGACTTGAAGAAAGTTCACGGACCAGAAGGTCCAGCGTCTCTCAATATGGACAATTTAACATCTAACATATCTTTGGATAAAGATTTTGAGCCAAGAAATTTGATGAGCGAAATTAGAAAAGGTTATACCATTTGTAATGGATCCGACATTTACCACATAGAAAATGTACTTGGACAAGGACAAAACGGATTAGTGGCTAAATGCCGTAAAGGTGACACCGACCAGATGGTTGCGTTAAAAGTTTTGGCTATAGAAGATGCGTTTTCAGCTTTTAAAGAGCAAGATGCTTTTTCACGTCTCCAGCAGTTCGATCCTGACCAAATCAATGTCATGAAAAATTTTGATTCTTTCATGTATCAAGACTGTTTCTGCTTCACATTTGAATTACTGGATCTAAACTTGTTTGATTTTATGACCCAAAGAGACTGGTCACCTCTGAGGATGTCTGAGATTCGGGCCATCGCAAAACAGTTATTTATTGCTCTCAAAGCTTTGAAAGATCTTGGAATGACGCATACTGACATTAAAATGGACAACTTAATGTTAGTAAATCATGACTCTGCCCCCTTTAAAGTTAAACTAATTGACTTTGGGCTTTGCCATTTAACGTCTGATTTATCAGCGCAGGAACTGTTTCAGGCTCCAGGCTACAGATCTCCAGAAGTCTTCCTGGGATATTCACCAGATGAGGCGATGGACATGTGGGGTGTTGCCTGTGTTTTGGGTGAGCTCTGTCTGGGTGAACCTTTGTTTTTAGGGAATTCAGAGTATGAACTCCTTAAATCAATTATCAGTCTCGTTGGTCAGCCTGATAAATCTGTACTGGACAGAGCGTGCCGGACTACTAAGTATTTTACGCTTGAACACACTGAATCTGAAAGTATCTGGAGGTTAAAAACAGCTGAAGAATTTCAAGCGGAGTCCGGAGAAAGAATTATTGAGGAAAATTACGAAAGGACAGCAAAGCGTATTGATGATCCTCATGAAGAACGAGACTTAGAAGAGTTTGAAGACCTTCTCCAAAGGA
>JBBPBX010002915.1:44401-70206 GCA_038048925.1 Garcialebias charrua
TATATATATATATATAATCAAATTATATAAAATCAAATAATATGTAAGACATTTATTTTGAGTAGAGGCTGATGCTTCTGAGCACTCTGATTTCTTAAAGTTGTCTTCCCGGCCCAGTCCGTTCCTGCCATCTGCTGGACAACAATCAAGTTGCAAGTAGGATTTCATCCACGTGCAAACAATATGTAAAATATATATACATGTACACTGTATACTGTATATATAAAACTGTCCTATTATAATTTAAATATGGTTCATGTACAGATAACATCACAAATTTATTTTAAATCTATAAGATGCATTTGCATATTTATTGCCCACTGATAAAAGTGATCATTTGATCATGTTTGTTTCTCTGTTAGCAACATTTCTTGTGCATTTTCGTGAATCTCTCGGAAAGTAATCACTCGATTCCCATCTACAACTGATCAACTTGTTAAGATGACCGCCACAGCTAAGCAACCAAACACAAAAAGGGTTCTAACTCGTTCAGTTTTAAACAAATGTAGGTTGAAAGCGGTGTGGTAGTAGCAGAGAATCATTCGCAACACATTCTCTGAGCGCTAACACAGTTTGAGAATGTTGCACGAGTTTGAGCAGAACGTGGTTTGTATGGTTTAGAAAATAAAGGCAGGTCCAAAAACTCTGTCCTCGCTCGTCACAAGATGATCTTGGTTTAAAATAAATCGCTCATGGAAGCATCTCTTTAATGAATGCTGAGTCTTTAATATTCTTCCATGTTTTTCCAAAACTTTTGCATAGGTTTTTCCTTCATGGTCAAAGAAGCATTTGGCTTTGTCTGTTTTAGTCCTTGTTAACAACTGGGTTCTAAAACAATGTTCATTAGTTTTATTGCTGTTGTATTTGATGTTCTGTGTCTGCTGCACATCGATGACATTCTCAGTGTTTGTTTGGACTTGTGTTAAGTTTTTGTTTGTTTGTTTTGCTCTGAACACAGAAGGAGGTGAAGAAGGAGTCAGAAAAGACGAGCTCTCAGGAAGTCACCCTTCCCATATCTATAGTCTACGATGACACTGACACACTTGCTCATCCCAGTGTAAGTAATCACCAGCACAACTTAATTTACACACCAGACTTTTTAAACCATTTGTAAGCAACTGAGAATGTATAATTCTCATTCAGAGCTAAATCTTGCTTCTTGTCGTTTTTTTGACCTTTTCTTATGAGTGCGATGCTCGACTTGAAAGATTTATGGGCAAACTTTGTGCACCCTCCTTTTCAAAATGCCAGTACTGCCACTAACACTTCTGCTATTTTCACCGTCCCTGCATATTTTTGATCCAGTGCAGTATACCAGTTTACGCTTTCCTAACATCGTCTCCTCCTCTGCCTGCAAACCAATGATGAAAAACGAGAAGGAAAAACTTTAAACTCCAATAACGCTCCCTGGGGCATCCCAGTCATCTATCTCCACTGGGGAAACAAAGTTATACCCTGATGTATGCAGATAACCCACTCACATTGATGCACAACACCCCCCAGCCCACGCACACACACACGTATTCATACACTGTCAGACAGGCTGATATATGGTAGCAATATGCCCCAGGCGAGCCCCGGCCCCAGATCCAGCTCCAGCTCTACTTCCAATTAGAACAGATGAGTCCCATTAGCCCGGTTCAGATACTGTCATCCCACACACACAGCCTCATTAGCACCATGACACCAGCTCAGGGCCGACAGACAAGAACTCACTGGTGTTGAATCTAACGCACAGATTACAGGCAGTGGAGCTGTACGCAGCGGCGTAGGTTGGAAATGACGGATGGACGGGCTCGGAGTTACTCCACCATCTGCATAGTAATAGACGCATCACCACACAGATGTACAGAATGTACACATCAGCAGCATGTCAACATTATCAACCCCCCGCCATCACCCAAACACACGCAGAGAATGTAGAAACAATCTGACATTTGTCCCCGATGTCTCGGTGCCCTGCGTCTCCGTCATTGTGTCACGTCCTACTGAGCAGATGCTTTCATTCATCAGACACAGACCTCTTGCAGTCCCCATCATCACCACTGGTTAGAAACAAGTAGCATGTGCAGGCCTTTTTCCAGGAGCACCTGGTTGGATGAGTGCCATGTTAAAATTTCTCAGGTGTGTTATGGACCAAACCAAAGATACACACAAGATACACCTGTAAGATAGAGCTTCATATCTGTGTCCTCAGCTACACTGAGCCCACAACTGAGCTGCAAGGACAGCTGACGTGTAGTTATAGGAATCCATCGCTTATGAACTTAGCTTCATTGGAGGCTAAATTGACTTTTTGTGTTTTTATTTTAAAGGAAAAAAACAACCACAACAGCATTATAACAAACAGACAGAAGATCTGCATAGTAAGATCTACGTTTTATTAGGATTATTATTGGCAGCTTTGTGTGCATTTATTTCAAAATGGTATACAGTAGTCACTCGTTTATCGCGGGGGATCTGTATCCTGAAGACCCGCGATAAGTGAAAAACAGCAAAGTAGGAATAGTAATGTAAGTAGTAAGATGTAGTTTATTTTAGTATTTATATAAAAGGTGTTTTAAACCCTTCCCACACTCTTGCAATATTCCAAACAATGTTTCTAAACTTTAAACGCTCTAAAAGTGCACAGAACGTCATGATTTCAGCTCCCTCCCTCGTCTACTCTTTGCCAACTGCAAGTGCTCTTGGCCACGCCCACTTCTCTGTTCTGCGCTGGTCAGCTGCAGCAGGAAGTTTATGCTGCAGTATGGGCTGCACAAAGGTGCAGCAGGACCTAAATAATTAATAATTTTAAATAAAAATTCCAAGCTCATTCATCAATCAGCCAGTTGTGTGTCATGTCCAATCTTACTTTGAAAATCAGCGATAAACGAACCGTGAAGTAGCGAGGGACTACCATAAAACTAGAATAGCGATTTCTTGGACTGATGTTGAGCAAAAAAGCAACACCTTCAGTCACGTTTGGATTTTATATTTTCATTACACGTATGCCAAAAAAAATCTTGTTCTGCTGTATTCATTCATGTCCATCTGCTCACTACAGACTCATGTTGTCACAATCCTCATGTTTTCACAATCCTCATGTTTTAAACCCGTCTGCAGGAAGGCATGCGAGCAAGCCAGGAGTTTAAAATAAATCAAAATGGCTAGCGTACAAAAAAAACGTACAAACTGAGATCAGGCAGGCAAACAGGACAGGTACAGATTCAGACAGATAATCAGACAACAGGAACAGAGGAGGACTGAGATGTCTGTACAAAACAGAAGAATGGCCGGTGGAGGAGAGAAGAGCTTTAAATAAGGCAGAGGGAGAGTGAGTAATGAGAGCACCTGTGTAGGTAGCTGATGAGGGACAGGTGTGAATGATAAAGACTGGAGAGGCAGACTGAGGAGTGAATGGAAACTGACATGAAGCACAGAGTCAAAATGCACAAAGAACAGAGTGACACTAGAAGTAGAATGAAATAAACACAAAAAGCAGAAAGGGCAGACACATAAATACAAAGACAGACAAGGACAGAGTGTGACACCGTATTATTTTACATTATTAGTGTTTAGCATATGTATATCTTCTAGTGAATCTTTTAGTGTATTGTTTAGCGTTCGTTTTACGTATATCTAAGTGTATAACTTAGATCCTTATATACTGTTTCTTTTTACACTTTATATTTTTGCAATTTTTTGGGTGTAACTGTAACCTTGAGTACACAATTTCGTTCCACCTCATGTACCGCATGTGATGTGAATGACAAAGACACTTGTACTTGAAGTACAATTACCATTTGAGAAAACTCTGAAAACTACACAGTACATTATCAAAATAAAACACTCGTGTCAAGAAAAATGGTGGGATAAAAAAAAAAATAACTATTTCACAGCAATTCACTAAAATTATATAATCTACTGTACTGTACATACAATTATGCCAGGGCACCAATGTATTTTACAAAAGAAATGACACAACAACAGAAAACACAAGTATAAAAGTGAAAACACAATACTGTAGTAATAACTTAAATTACAATTGCAAAATAAAAAAAATAAAAAAATTATATATGTCCAAAATAATAACATAAAAAAACTTCCCAAAAGCTCATTATGTTTTGCATACATTTTCTATTTAAACATTTTTTCTATTTTTCGTGTTTTCTTGAATATTTTTAGGTTTGTAGCAGAGTTGTGATAATTTGTTTGCACCTCAGTTCAATGTTCAGAGCTATGCACATAAGAAAATCTAAATAAGTTTTTTTTTTTTATCTTGCCATATCTTTGACTTTTTTGTCTTACTGCCATGTCCTCTGTCCTGCAGTTATTCATGGATAAGGCAAAGGCTGAGGAGCTGTGGCTGAACAGACTCATCTCCCTGCGACAGGAGAGGCTCATGGGAAGTCCCGTGACCTAAAGAAGACAAAATATTTCTTCACTTTCATTTCTCCATGTTATAATTTCACTGCTATTAGAACATGGAGGTGTTCATTAGAAGGGGTCATGGGTAAAAATAAGATCCATCCCCTCAGTTTAATAAAGTGTTCACACTGACCTGCTCTAACATTAACATCCATGTGCAGCAGGTGTTCGTTTTATTTTCATATTAGACAAGGACGCAGATGGAAATACTACACCTGAAGACGTAAGACAAAGGTTCTACAAGTGGGAATGTAATATTCTGCATCAATAAAATACTTTTTGTTTCTATGTCATTTCAACTTTTAAATTGGAAGCATGCGTGTTTGTATCATTTTGGAAAATTTAATATTTTTATGCTACCGGTACTTTATTGATGGTTTTTAAATACATGTCCAGTTCAGAGTTTGACATGTGTTAACTAAAATGAGACTGGAGGTGTATCGCCTGCTTTTCTGCAGTAAATTTACTGTGACTGGATTGCTTGTTTACAAAGTTGGTGACTTTGGAAATAAGAATTCATCCAGATTTTTAATGTTAACCCTAACAATGATGTATCAAACAGAATGGCGTGGTTTGCAAACACACACTCACAAATTAACTAAACGGAGGGGACAACATTTGAATCATTGTGCGTGGTTTAATAAACTGAGGGGATGGATTGTTATGACCTCAAATTTTATTTTTACCGTGACCCATGAAGGGGCTCAATAATTTCCACTTCTCTTAAAACCCATGAACAGTTTGTTGCTCTGGCAATTATTTCTTCTGAAACAAAGGAAGAAATGTGAACGAAACTTTTGACTTTAGATGTCATTTTTCACTTCATATGTAACATTTGATGCATTATGTTTAGTGCAATTCGTTCAATAATAACAGCTGTGTGTGTGTTTTTGTAACTAGTGCTGTTAAGGATGAATTGTAACAATTTCTGTGCACTAAAATAAACGGCATTTCTTTCTTTGACAAATAAACTACGTGTAGTTGTCACTTTACTGCAATTACAAACAAATGTTCTGTATTGTGCTGACAAGATGTTAAATTGTTATTGTTAAATGTGAACATTTCTGATTACTTATATGACTAATTCTGTTCAGTGCCCTGCATGACTTCTGTTGTGACTTGGTGCTATATAAATAAACAGTTGAATTGAAATTTTACCTCAAATCTGCAACACGACTCACATTATCAACTCTATAAATAACCTTCAACCTGTGTTATAAAAACACTGCTTTTTAAAATGTTTTGTCAGTGTTGTTTCAGATAGATTTATGGAAATGAGTCTACACACAAATCTATTTGTGGAACTGCCAGATGGTAAATTTATACTTAGTCTGGGATGTGGTGTCACTTTCATCCTTTCCAAAAAGTCAGTGTTGAAATGAAATGATTATTAAGATCGTAAAAGGGATGTGCTAAATCAAACACGCACATGACCTATAGGTTGTGTAAGTAGATAGTTGCTCAAATAAGTGTCCAAATTATAGTTGGTAACCCAGTTATCAAGTTATGAATTGCTGTAGAACCTTAAATTTTGATTTAATCTATATTGTAACAAACTTTTTAATCAATATGTTCTTTTTATTCCTCTGTTATTTTTAACTACTGTATTAAGATTTTTAGATATGTTGCATAAACTGCGTGAATTTTTTTTTTTTTAAGATAAGCAGAAGTCAAATTAAGGCGACGTGAACAGCGTAGATAAGAAAATTCGCGTCTATTTGAGAAATTTCTCGAGTGCCGTTGCCATGGCAGCCACACACACAACACGAAGCACGTGGCTGGAACTTTTTCAAAAGCGCCTCATTAAACAGCCAATGAACGAGGCGCGTTGGTGTCACGTGGTCGGTGTCAGAGTGACTGCTTCTGACTGCCTTGTTTAAAGTGCGGGGTCAAGCAAAGACGTGAGAAGAAGACGCAACGGACTAATTGCTGGAATTATCAAGTCGCTGTTTGCTGCAGTATGCTGAGGGACTTTGATGAAGATCCTTTTTATTCGTGAGTAGCTTCACCTGGTTATATACAGGTTGAATGAAGTGTGCTTAATTGTCAAACTCGGCAATTTACTGTAAATTATGTCGTTAGCTGTGAGTGTGACAACAGCGATAGACGTATCCTAACTTCACCGTCATATACAGTTGTCAGTTATTTATATTCGTAACTTATTAAGCTCCCATTGCTGCTTAAAACCTTTTCATTTATGTTTTTGTTGATTTTTTATTTTATTTTTTTACTGTAAATGAAATAAAGTAGGTGAGGAAAAAAGTAACCGTTACCTAGCAACAGCTGCGGATGCTTTTAGGCTAGCTAAGCTAGCTGCGACTTTTTAAAAACAAATATTTGAAAAAGTTGAATGTCGTATTAGTTTGTCCATCTCTTCACATTTTATAATTTCATACAACTGCGTGTCAGTGAATATTTAAAGCTCCTGAACAATTTTAAAGCTAAAGTACTGTGGTTTGTGTTTAAAGTTCACTGTTCCATTCCTGCAGAGGTAATGTGGCTACACTTGACCCAGCTTCTGAGTCAAGTGTTAAGGGTGGCTAAAATTATTTTAGGGCTGCTTCTTATTTCAGCCTGGTGTGTCCAGTGAAGAATTTACCCCTTATGAGCTTGATGGAAGTGACAGGAGTCACGTGACATTATAGAATTTTCCTGTTTAAATTTTCTGTGAATATTGACCTCTTTTATTTCTCATTCTCTCTCACAGGGATCCATTTCGAGCACATAGAGACCATATGAGGCACATGATGCGCAGTTTCTCTGAACCATTCGGTGCACCCTTACTGCCCAGCATAACCGATGGGAGAAACCGTGGACGCCAGATGACAGAACATCCTAGTTCGTCCCTCGCACTGAGAAATGAACACAGGGTGAGCATGTGCTCCTAAAAGAACTCTCCTCTTACAATCTGAACTCGTCTAATAAGGAGCTTTAATTAGAGTTTGATAATACTTGTATGTAACTGGTGCATGAACATTATTTAGGGACAAAACAACCAGCTTAACTCTTCTGTTTGATCCCTATGAAGTTCTGATGGCCATACACCCCAAACGATAGTGTTGGAATGAAGCTCTGGCCAGAACCCAACCACTGGGAGTGTAACGGAAACTCACAGAAGTGTGGGGCCGTGTTGGTCTCTGGTTTTGCAGAAAGGCAACCCCCTTGGCCTCTCTGGACCCACATCTAGCACTGAGAAAACCTATTTATAGTGCATTGTTTCACTAACATTAGTTTCTTGTAAATACATGCGCAAACATCTTTGACACAGCTATAGAGCCTCTGAGGATTCAGCTTTAGCCTGCTAAGACGGTGCTGATAATAATAACAATACTGTACAGTAATACTTTTTAAAGCATGTTTTCAATTTAAACTGTCAATGTATATTCCTAGATGTCTCATGAACTCAGAATCTGACTGACTTCAGACATGAGCTGAAACTTTAGAGCAGGTCCTGGTGTGGTGATTGGAGCTTGCTCAGATCATTGTGTTGTTAAACTCTCTGGCTTAGAGAGAGGTATTATATCCAGGCAGTGATATAAATTTGATCTGCTACTATATAGCACTCACAAACATTTCCAAATGTCCTCTACTGCCAAGTTATTTGGATTAAGTCAAACTTAGTCACGGTCACCTGCTTTAATCCACATCTCTTGGGAACTTGTATATTTATCTTTGATAATGGCTACGTAAAAAGCACGACCTTATTCTTCAACAGCGTTCTTTTTTATTCACGATATAAGAGTTAGTCCAAGCGAGACCGAAATCGTATTTTTGGCATCAAAACAACTCTTGTCTCAAAAATACATAGACATTAGTGCAAACTTTTTTGTTTTTTTGATGATCCACAAGCTGATGGGGTGGAGATATAAATATAAGAGCTTCACAAAATAAAAAATAAATTAACAAAAGCTAATAGCTCCCACATTTCTGCAGTCCTTTATTTTTGATAAATAATAGATAATAGCCATACTACTACTAATAATAATAATACTCATTGAACCAGTAGCTTTTTTTTTTTTTTTTGCTATGAGGGCAGATGTTTTTAATCCCCCAAAAAACTGCTTTCTAACATCATGCACTTTCAAGTCTCAGAAGATGAGAAGTTCAGACCCACGGTGGTCATAAGGCTGAAGCTGTGGTGCTTTGTAACAGCATGTTCTGTATGTTCAGATGTCCCGGGCACTCTGCTTCTCATTGTTGCTCTTTTTGTCCCATCTGTTTCACAGAACTTGGCATCGCTTGGTACATTAGCAGCTAGATGACAGACAGCTCGCTCTCAAGCTGTTCTCTAGTGTTACAGAGACAAATGTGCCACACATATGACATTAAAACATGTTCTCAAGCAAAGTGACACACGGTTTCACTTTGCAATATTTATATGTACTCAGTGGGACATGCACACACAAACACACACACACACACATTACTGACCACATGTTTTTGAAAAGTTATACTTCTGAGGATGACAAATATCTGTCTTCCACGTCTGCTGAGCACTCAGATGTATTTGTCATATTACAGTACCTGTTTACAAAAGTGCTGTTAAATAACAGCATAATCCAATTTCAAAATCAGGTTTAAAACTATGTCAAAGTGAACAAAACAAAACACAAAGATTGTTAAATTGTTTTAATTATGAATTTAACATAAAGTGTATTAAAAATAACTTGCTTGACATCAGCCACTTGTAATATTTGCTGGTGCATTTCCATTAATGGATTACAAAAATATTTGAAATGTTGGAGGAGAGAACAAAAATCTTTGGAATATCTTATTTTAATTGTGTGTCTGTAACATGCATAAGTATAAACAGCATTACAGGAAGTCCTTATCCATGTAAAACGTTCATACCCTTTATGTTATGTTAGATTATTTAAAGATCCCAAGATCCCAAAGAAGTCTGTATGTGTCTGAAACAAGACTAAACATTTGGTTTCAGCTTGTGTATCTTTCAGAGCATCTGATGTTTGTTGACTTTATGAAAAGGTTGTGTACATATATAAATACTCTGCCCTCATCCATCTTGTTCTGAGAGTGTATTTATCATTAGAACGTCCTGGTTTGACACACGTTGTTAATCCAGGCAAAGTTTGACAACTGAACAGTTGTGCCACGTTAGGGCTGCAGAGTGAGTCCAACAGAAACAACCCACAGGTCTGACCAGAAGAGCTGTTCCTAGAAACTACTATGCAGAACCCTTAAGCTCCCGGGCTTCTGGACGAGGACAGTGCTGCAGTCACAATGAAGTCCTACAATGAAGTAGGGCACACTGGATTTTAGTGTAATTGTTGACTTAGTTGAAAACGCTGCAGACATTAATCCAGGAGAAACGTTGATCAAATGTAAAACATGTCTCAGTCATGACACGCCTCTTGTCTGCTTCCTCTGTTCTGCTCAGTCTAAATATAAAGCACACAGATGTGTATGTGGCGTTTATTAGTTCATAGATGGAAGTGTGTGGTAGACTTGGCAGTTCAGGAGCTTTCTGCATCAGCTTGACCTTTGAAAAGAGCTGAGTGCAGCCTTGGACTCTTCAACCCCACTTTCCCGTTAGACCCCCGACCTGAGTGGCCCACCCTGCCCACTGCAGCCTTCCCAGAATGAAGCTCGCTCGCGGTGTTAAACCCACTCTAATCTCTGGCAATGCAACCCAATTACACATGGAACACCAGTCATTCAACACCCCACTGATTACACACAACAACCCTGAACATCACGCCCCCAGAAAATACCCCGCGCACATAGTGATGGCAGTTGGGATGTTTATCTGGGGCCACGGGGGTCACAAGCACCTGTGGTCTTGGCCCACAGTGTAAATCCTGGCGTTGGGCACAGCAGGGATGATCTGGGCTGGGCAGGGCTCACTTCTTGGTGCCTGCAACTCTAGAAAGTTTGTGGCCTTGAAAATCTGCCTCATACGGAGACGTATGTGTGTCAGGAGTTATGAATGATGAAAAACAACTGGGCCAGAGAAATGGTTAAATGGTTGTGATCATTTATGTCTATAGAAATGTTTTAAAAAATTTAAAAAAAGCTATATAAATGCCAGTAAGTAATTTCATGTATTTTATTATATGCAGGAACAATCACCTGGTTGTATAATGTCTCCTGAACTGTTTAGGATCTAAGAACATTTAATGATATTTTCAAATACTACACTCAAATATTATACTCTAGATATTTGTTAGACAGTATACATGGTTTAAAAAAATCATTAAATGTACCCTTCTGTACTAACACATACAGTATTTCCTTGCAAAGTGGGTTATACGACAAAAATTGTGTTTTTTTTTTTAATTTTTTAACCAGGATATGAGCCGATCAATGTTCCCTTTTGGCAGCACTGACAGCACGGTAAGTTAGAGCCATCTGCTACAGTCACCTCCATCTAAACCTGTAAAATACTGACAAAGTATGCGCTCTAAGTGTAACTGCATGTTTCCACAATTTATTAACTGGACTGTGACTCAACTGGCCAATGGGTTTCCACTGCAGTTGCTCTAAATGTACAGCCATGCATCAATTGAAGCACGTCTCATTATAGTCAACAGGTAGATGGAACTGGACCCATAGAACCCCCCTCAGAACGTACACAGTGTGTTAGAAACGTGTACATATATAAAATGTGTAAGGTTCTGACTGAAAAAAATGTAAACTAAGATTTATCAAGAATCTGTTAAAACATTTTGTCCAATAGAAATCGGTGAACATAAAGCACATTTAACATTAAACTGATTCTTGTAGGAACACAGTGATTAGTAGTCATCAGTGAGTTGCTTCTTGAGATTTGGCAAACTCAATATTAACCATTTCAGCATCCTCCTTACTCCATATTACCGTAAATTAAATCTGACGGTGGGGTGATTAATGCTGTTTTAATTTAACATGCACGACCACTTCAATGATGATGCGGTGTGTTTAACTCAAAGTGCGGCAAGTTCACTTTGTTTTATGTAAAAAGCTAATTTTACTTTTTTAATTCAGCTGAAAGTACTAACTAAAATAAAATAAAAATAGAAGATTGTTATTGGACTCTTGTTTATTGTAAAAATGGCATTTTTCATTTTTTTATTAACTCAAACTTTTTTTAATTAATTGATTCCAGATTTAAAAATGCAACCAGTCCACCAAATCTAATGTATTCAGTTCTGAACAATTATTACAGATGACATGTTTTTTTTTTTTTGTAAAAATAAAATAAAAATGCATAAATTGAGACAACCTTTAGCTTTCTATTAGAAAACACTCTTAATAAAAAACAGATTAAATGCCAGAATATATTTTTCGTTTTCATGTTACTTTTGGTAATGTAGTCATAAATGTGCACAGTGTGCGAATGGCTTGTCTAATGTGCTTGCATGTTTGTTTATAATTATACCCATGATGCATCTGTTTATGACCTGGTAATGTAGACTGAGTAGTTAAAACAAAAGCTTAACTCAACTCTTGTCACTTGAAGTTTACTTTTTCCTTTTGTTCTTGCAGGACATCATGCAAAACCCTTTTAGCGTGTTTGACAACATGATGTCCAATGTGAGAAACAAGATGGAAGAAATGCACAGAAACTTTGTGAGTGGACTCCGTCAAACGCCCACGCCTGGATTCTCTTGTGCTTTTAAACAAGATGTGATTGCTAAACAGCGTCTTTGATTGTGTGTGCTTCAGGGGAACACGCCCACAGATCCAAACACCCACTCTTTCAGCTCCTCGTCAGTAGTGACATATTCAAAAGTTGGAAATGAGCCTCCTAAGGTCTTTAAAGCAGTCTCATCAACTCGTCATGCCCCAGGAGGAGTACGTTACACTTTTATTTCACACTACTACAAACAACTGTTTCCAACTCTGAAAAACAAATACAGTATGCTGTGTTTATGGAGGTTTTATTCTGATTATCTTTCCCAGATCAAAGAGACCCACCAGGCAGTTAAAGACTCAGAGAGTGGTCTGGAGAAGATGAAGATCGGGCATCACATCAAGGACAAGGGGCACGTCGTTGAGAAGAAATACAACAAGAAGACCGGAGAGAAAGAGCTCAACCAGGACTTTGAGAACATGGATGAATGTACGTTGAAGCATTTTGAACCCAGTTCTGTTCCACTGTGTCGTCATGGCTCTGCCTGATATTCCCCCTGCAGCTGAAGCACAGTCGTTTTATGACGAGTGGCAGCAGGAGGTGTCCAGATTTAAACCATCACACTCCATGTCTTGCCTAAGGGAACCTCCACCCCGTGCTGCCCACCAGGCAGCCCTTCCTGGTCCTGAGCCCCCCCACAGGTCAGTATTCAGACCACATGCAGCATCACATGCTGTACATGTGTTCTTTAAAGGGGGCCACATATTCAAAATTCACTTTTTAATGTTTTTTTTTACTCAACTTTGGGTATGTACTTCATAAAAAAACAGTCCTAAGGCCAAAAAAATGCACCCAGTGGTTTATTTACTCTTAAGTATATTTATTTATCTTTGATAGAAACACTTCGTTTGCACTTCCTGCGGTTTGTGACGTCACAAACCGCAGCCACAACCCACCTCAAACCTGAGTCCCGCCCCGTCACCTAGCAACCCCTGGTGCGGCTCCACCCACTTCAGTATAAAAGACGTGACGGTTGTTTTTCCTGATTTCATGTCAGCACAATGGCTAAAAATGTCACAGAGTCTAGCCAGCTAACGTGAGCGTTGCAAAGATTCTCTAACCCCAAAATTACACCACACGCGGCTCCGCCCCGCTCCGGTCCGCAGGTCGCAGCTGAGCGAGTCCAAAGCCCACTGCCTCCGCTCCGCTCAGGTCCGCCTGGATGCGCCGCTCCGAGACACGTGCGAGATCGCGCGATAAATCAAGTGATAAATAAGTAAGTCAGAACAAAACAATTCATTCGGTGGAAGAAGGAGAACAACTGTAGAGAGACTGCTGCCTTGATCTTCTCTCGTAAATGAGCTACATGGTTTGAGCAACAGGAAGTGATGTTTACATTTCAGAATAAAATACTTTTTTATTTATTTATTTCTTGTATTGCGTTTGTAGGCGTAGTCATAGTCATAAATATAATAGTTTAGTCATAGAATAGTCATAAATGATAGTTTGACAGCATTTTTGTACAAATAAATCCGTATAGAGCTAGGATTAGTCCGCCCGTGGTGATTTTATTTTGTAAATACGGATGTTGTGCTCGTTCCTTTTCCTGTTGGTGCGACGTAATCTTCAAAAGTTGACTGCGGCACAGCTCCGGCGTCCGGCAGAAATAGAAAAATTTCTAATTTTGACGGACTGCCGTCCGCTCGCCGCAGCTCGCCGCCGCCGTGTGGAGCCAGTGTAAATTCTGTCATTGATTATAAAGGGTGCGTATTTGCTGCGGAGGTCGGACCGGAGCGGGGCGGAGCCGCAACGCGTGTGGTGTAATTTTGGCGTAACCCTCCTGGCTGAGATAATGGCATAGTTTTCAGATGGGAGTCTTGAATGAACAGCGATGCAGCATGTTGCAGTGTGTGTGTGTGTTGGTTTATATGTCATAGCAGGCCAGACTACGTACCGCTAAACCACATTAACAAACCTGTGTGTGTGTGCGTGTGTGTGCGGCGCACTGATCGAGGGAGACAGCCCCGCTGTGTGTGTGTGCGGCGCGCTGATCGAGGGAGACAGCCCCGCGGTGTGTGTGTCCGCTGCGAGTGACATCCGCTCCCTCCAGCGCGCGCGCACAGGGGGAGGGAGGGAGACGTCAGGGAGTTGTACATTTATTACAGAGGAAAAATTAAAAAATGACACGACAACTTGTACACGTCTGATCTGTCCCACAATAAATACGTCGCGGTCCAGTTCAGCTCAGCTGAACAGCAGGGCTCTGGGTGGCAGTAACGCGAGTTCAGACATCCTCGTCTGCCTTTGGAGGGCGGAGTTAATGTAAACAGATCTTTGAAGGGCGTGGCCACGAGATCTCATTATCATAAACCAGTCGTTCAAAACGAAAGTTAAAAATGGCAGAATTAAAAAGAGTATAATTGATTATCTAAGAATTATTTTGTGTATTAAATTGAATGAACATTGTCTGGATAGCACACAGACATACCATAAAAAACCTATCTGTGGTCTCCTTTAAACAACACGATTATTGTGCTAGAAGACAAAGTTTAGCGTGTGAGTCTTAATTTGATGTTTTTGTTGTTTTGTGTTTCCCACAGAGACCAGCAGAGATGCAAAACAGGACACAAAGACAAAACTAAAGGCTCGGGCAACACAATGCAATAAAATCGTCCGTTTATTATTTTTCTCTTCCACCTTTGTGTTTTATTAAAGTCGTTCAAGCATCTTCCGACTCTCTGACGTGCTGTCACACACAGAAACACACCACAGTGAAATTAGCCTCGATTCATTGTATTAGTAGATTAGTAAATGCTGTGTTGCATTAGTTAGCTAGCTGTGTACAGTACATTTAAAATCACTAGAGCACTATGTACAGTTGTGTTTAGCTCAGTGTTGTCAGTGTAAATAAATACAATATTAATAGCAAATGGATTTAATTATACTTTAGTGGCGTTTTCTTGAAGCTGCAGACAAGAAGTACTGAAATTTAGTCTGTTAAGCAAAACTCACTACCGGTATATGTAGAAGTTTTGAAGAGAAAGAGGCGTAAATGTAGGTTTTTTTTTACATTTTCTTTTGATCACCATTACTTAATTGAACAAATACTTTCTCATGCAAACTATCAGTATTGTTAAATAATAAAAAAATAACGTATGAAACCCACAAATGTTCATAGATAGTTTTGGCTTGTAATTACACCGATAGTCTAATGTATCAGATGTAATCTGTTAAAAAAATAAATCATATTACTGGTACTCCTTGCCTTTTTATATTGTTTTCCTGCATCTGCTGAACTCTGTCTCTAGACAACATGTTACTCTTGGTGAATTTCATCCTTCTATATTTTACAAATTTTCAGCACAGGATGGTGTCTAATAAAATTTTAATATTAAGTTGCACTGTTTTTTTTCTTGAACTAGTTCATACCAGCTTTACGTTAGATGTCGTCTGTGCAGCAGTTAAACTGTACTGCAGCTCTACTTACAGTTTATAAGAGCAGGGGGTTATGCTTTGATGATCCTCTGATGCCTGGTGGTGACCCTGGCTGGTATTTTTGGATCTGAGAGGCTGTCAGTAGCTCACCCTGCTCTGAAATGTTACACAGCTGCAGGCCCCACCGTGCTCCTCTCTCATGTGCCATTAAGACTTTGTTCCTTTTCTTTAATACGCCAGAGATAAAAGTGCATTACCTCTGATCAGTACATCATTTGTCTTAGAAAGATTAGAACATTATTTCTAATATAATGCTACATGATTGTTATAGAATTGTAATTGATTTACAGGATACTGAAAAAAAACAGCTAGACTATTACTCCAAGTGTTGACTTAATTGCAATAATATCTAATTCTACACTCATTATAAAGTGCATGTTTTGAACCAAGCTGCATTAAATGTTTTTGGATAAAATGTTACAGCTACACAGTAGAACAGATGTAAAACTGGTTTGCACATTTCATTTCCACACTAAATGATTTTCCAAACTTAAGGAAATATGAAACCTATTTAAAAGGTTTTATTAGTCAATACAAATACCAGTATGTTACAAAAGAAAATGGTGCCTGCAACTTTGTCGCCACCTGTTGGTCACTAAACAACAAGCTCGTTTACCCCCAATATTTACAAAAAGTACAGCTTAAATATTTCCAATGGACTTTTGCACAAGATGCAAAATGATTTGGAATTGTCAGTCCCAAGTCTACATGATCCCCTGATGTTGTCCCTTCCCTGCGATCTTCTTGGAGCACTCCAGTAACGCAGTATGGATATCTTTGGCACAGGAGATCTGAGACTTGATCATGCTGAGGTACTGGGCATAAGACATGGACTCTGTCTGCACAGTGTCTGGCTTGGTGGCTGTTGGAACCAGGTTGGGGGAATGTTTGGCGCTGTCGATGCTCTGTGAAAGACACTCGTACGCCAGACGCTGAAATGAAGAAAAACAATTTATGTACAAAGTAGCATGTTTTAAAGGTTTTCACGTTAACGAGTCTGTTAAAATGCACTGACACAAGCAAGAAAAAAAAAATTGGAAGTCTAAAAACTAAGAAACCTGCAGAGAATATACAAAACTGATGGACTGATGGACTACAAAATCATTTACCGTATTTTTCGGTGTAAAATACGCTCCGGTCTATAATACGCTTTGACTGATTATTGTCAATAAACCAGAAAAAAAAACATACATAATACTGTACGCTTCTGTGTTTAATACGCATCTATTATGCGTCACCGCTACGCGACACGTCAGCGCCTCATTTGCCCTGCTTAAAATGGCGGCGACAGAAGCGAGCGAGTACGAAGAACTTCACAAGGAAACACGGTAAAAACAATTATTTCTTTGCGAGAAAAAAAATATTTCTTAGCTGACTTAATAGCAAACGGGCTCCTGAGCTTAACCAAACTAACGAAATGTTCAAATCAGCTGGATTTTAAAAAAAAGTTTGCCGATTTTTATACAGGCGGGTCGGACCGGACGCTTTCTTTCTTTAAATTTAGCTAAATAAACGCTTAAAAAATATATTTCTTAGCTGACTTTATAGCAAACGGGCTCCTGAGCTGAACTAAACTAACGAAATGTTCAAATCAGCTGGATTTAAATTTAAATTTCCGCGGTGTGGTTTATGAGTTATCTTGCTAACAAAAACCGTGACCTCACAGCTAAATGCAGCTACATCCAGAGCAGGGGGCAGGCAGCGACAGAGTCAGTGCGACCAGAGGAGGCTTTTTTCGGACACATGAGCTAGAAACGGTCTGGAAGTGTCTCCCTAGCGGACAAAAGTGGTACTGCACCATTTTTTGGCCAAAACGAAAAACTGCGATTTCAGAGCGAAAAATTGGTCTAAAAATATGGGAAAAAATCCATAAATAATATGCTTCGGTGTTTAATACTGTACGCAGGACATTCAAATGAGCAAAAAAAACCTGCGTATTATATACCGACGAATACAAATACCAGTAGGTCATAAATTTTCAGGTTCATCCTAAAAATGTTTTTAAAATTTTTGGTAATTTATTTCAGAAAGTGAAACTCATATTGATTCATTCCATATGCTCCATGAAATATATTTCTATCAGTATTATACTTATGTTACTGAAAGTTGTGTACACCTTCAGTCTGCAGTATAAATGCATATTAAACCGATGCGGAACATTTATTTCCGGGTTTTTGTTTCCGGTTGGAAGGAGTTTCAGTTACACGTCTGCACTCTGCAACAAGCCTGACACTTGATCGTTTACATCGAGGATGGAAGTATTATTGGCTGAGAGGCTGGTCACGTGGGTAAGAGTAGGCTGACGAGCGGAGACGACGACACCAACGGGTGTGACCAGTTTCTGAAGAAAAGTGTGGTGTTCTCTGTTAACGGGGTCTGTTCGGGTGAAATGGGCAGACGTCACGGGAGTTTGTGACGACTGTCACTCATCTGTACAATAAAACCTGCAATAATACTGTGCACATTCGTTTCAGAGCCTGCTTCAGACCTTTGAATAACGTAACATACACATGCCTTTATTTCTTGTAATTTGGATGATTATGGCACTTACGGTACAGCTCCACTTAGGTGTATTTCATATGTGATGGGTTAAATGCAGAGCACACATTTCATCATTGTATAGAAACAGACATGATGACAACACATAATACTTTCTTCTGTGTCAAATGAGAAAAAAAAAAGAATTCAGTGTTTCAGAAAATTATAATATTCCACAGCCAGCTCTTGGTGTGTTTAGCAGTGTGGGCAGGAGCCAAGTCCTGCTGGAACATGAAATCAGCATGTCCGTAAAGCTCGTCAGCAGAAGGAAGCACAAAGTCTCTCAAATATCCTGCTGGATGCTGCGCAGACTGTGGAAACTTCACTCTGGACTTCAAGATACGTGGCAACTTCTGGGCCTCTCCACTCTTCCTCCAGACTCTGGGAGCTTAATTTCCAAATGACATGCTAAATGTTCTTTCATCTGGAAAGAGGACATTAAACCTCTAAGCAACAGTCCAGTTCTTCTTCTCCTCCTCAGCAGGTAAGACACTTATGACTCGTCTCTGGTTCAGGAGTTGCTCGACTTGTGGAATGATATTGAACCTCTTCACAATATTCTAACTTTCTGAGACACTGAATTTTGGTTTTTCATTATTTTTAAGACATGATCCATAAAATTACACACATAAAAAAAAAAAAAACAGCTTGAAATATTTCACTAATCTATGTAATATACGAGTTTAATTTTCTGAAATGACTGACAAAAGAACATTTTACTTTTTCCACTACATTCTAATTTTTTTAAGATGCACAGAGCAGTGTTTTCCAAAGATTGAGCTACAAGGACCCCACTTGGGGTCATGAAACACCAAGTGTGGAGTCTTGGGAACATTTAACATTAAAGAAAGTCAAATTAACTGTGAAAATAATTTCCAGTAAAATATTTAGCCTTGACCGTTACAAAAACTAAAAATGGTCTTAAGTGTATAACAACTTGTAACTTTATTTAATGTTTTACATAGCTCTTTGCTAAATGGTTTAATGGCAAGGAGGATCAAAGTAGACATGTTTGGAATCCACTACTTTAGCCGTTTTCGCACTGCACAGCCCTCCCCGGCACAGCTCGTCCCGGAGCCCAGCCTGGCCCGCCCCCGCTCATTTCGCATTGTGCAGAGATTATCATTAGTCATGGGCGTAGCCAGGATTTTATGAAGGGCGGTTCCTTTATAGGAAAAGTGGACTCCTGGAAAAAGTAATACGCCTCGGTGGCTCACCGGAAGCGCGTCGGCTTGCCGGTCTAAACTTTATCTTGACTCGGGTTCGATTCTCACCTGGTTCAACTTATTTTACGTTTGTCTTTTATTGGATTAAAAAAAAAGGAGTTTGTGTTAACCACAGGCATAACACAAACTCCTTTTCTTTTATTTTTTTATCCAATAAAAGACAAACGTAAAATAAGTTGAACCAGGTGAGAATCAAACCCGAGTCAAGATAAAGTTTAGAGTGGCAAGCCAACGCGCTTCCAGTGAGCCACCGAGGCGTATTACTTTTTCCAGGAGTCCACTTTTCCGATAAAGGAATCGCCCTTCATAAAATCCTGGCTACGCGCAACAGTTAGAAAATATTAGTTATATTTTAATGAAATTCAGCTCGCGCTGAAAGGCGGAAATCCTCTGTATGGGTGCGCGCTTCGTGTTATTTACGTTCTAACATAAGCTGATTTGTAATCAGTTATTAACAAAAATTAAACTCTGAAACACTAATTCAGCTAACAAATATTTTTTAGGGGTTTCTGTAGTTAAATTTTAATGAAATTCAGCTCGCGCTGAGGTTGTAGAACGAATTGATGACTCAACACGCAGCAGTCCCGCCCCTGCTGCAAACAACTAATCAAATGATGAGCAGTACATGACGTCAAACTGGGCCCGGGAGCTCGGCCCGATTAGAACCTCCGTCGGTGGGGTTCCAAAACTCGGGCTGCCGCCGGCCCGAGAAGGCAAATGCGAACAAAACGAAGCCGGGTTAGAAGCCGGGCTGGGCCGGGGAGGGCTGTGCAGTGCGAAAACGGCTTTTGAGGACTGTTTTCATTGTTTAAAAAAAGTTTGACTTGTCTGAAACAAATAAGGACTACCTAAAAAAACAGAATGTATTATCCTCACATCTGCCCATGCATGCATGGATACATAGATGGATGGAATCCATGTGCTTACATCCATCCGATAGATGTTAACATTAAATTATGTTTTGTTAATAAAAATTAAATAGGTCTCTCTTGTAAATGAGTCCTCGAGACTCAATGAGACCAACCTGTATAAAAAAAAGGTTGAATAAAAAAAAAACTGGGTTTTGTTCAGTCTTACCAAACACAGCTCCACTTGATCACAAAGAGCATAAAACTCCTCTAAGCTTTTGTCGAAGCGTTGAATTGAAGTATCGCTGCTTTTACTGTGAGAGAAAAAACAGGAAGGGGAGAAATAATTTTCAATCATTTCAAACTCATTGATGGATTGGACACACATGATACACGAGAATCATCATGATGCAAACCCAATGGAAACTTACATGCCGTTGTCAATTGAAGTGTTATGAATCAAATTTAAGGCTGCAATCTTCATTAAGTTCTGAATATGAAAATACAATCGGAGCAAGCACATTTGTTAGCAAGCCATTTTAGACATAAGCTACAAATTATAGTTTGTTCTGTCGTTAGCTTGACGCAATTACCTGCAAACTCTCCTTCAGTTGAGGAATAAGCAATTTAAATCTGTGAACTGGATCGAAGTCTTGCTGTTGACTGAGTTGTTGTTGTTGCTGTTGTTGTTGTATTGAAAGAGCTTGTTGTTGTAACCCGGGTTGAGACATCGGACCGCCAAGCTGCTGCTGAGTCGCCATCTTGACAATTTATGTGTTATTACTCAATATCCGGTTCCTTGTCTTTCAAAATAAAAGCCTTCATAAGCAACTGCGTCATCCCGATTTTTACTGTAGTGTACTGTAAATAAATCCTTTTTTTAAATACAACACAGGTTTATATATTATTGTGTAGTTTGCACTTACCGTTTTTATGTTATTTATATTTTATTGTACTAACTGTTTGTTTAATACAATTTTATTCATGTTTTTAAATCATAGGCAGACAAAACGTAGCTAGGCTAAAGTTCATCATTTTGTACTTGAGTAGATTATTTTAATTGCGTTTTTCCTACTGCTTTTCGCTCGCTCATATGGAAAAATGCATTGTGTAATAAAAGATTTTGAGACGTTCACAGAAAAAGAAAAAAATGTGTCTCTCTACTCTTGAGTGCATTTAATCTTTTACTGGCATTCATATTTTAAGAGGTATTTTATCGAAGCAATTTTTTTTTTCTGATTAAAAAATGGTGGTAAAACCCCTGTAGTTTTTATTTTTTATTTTTTTTATCGGTACGTTCTTGAACGCAGCATTTAAGGAGGGGGTGGACCCTGCAGCCTCAGAGAGAAACCCCGTAGCGCCGCACAGCAGCGCCATTGTAAACTGCAGCAGAATCCAAAATGGCAGGAGCTGATGGAGACGACTCTCTGTATCCTATCGCCGTTCTTATTGATGAACTGCGAAATGAAGACGTTCAGGTTGTGTCTATAGTTTATGAATTACATTTTACTTAAATAGTAATGTTTTAGCCAGGCATCCGGATGCGAGTTGTCATATTAGCAAACATGCTAACTGACTGAGGCCTGCCGGGAATGTTCTGCCGGGCGTACTTTGCTTGAACCATCGTACGTTTTCTTGGAATAATTGATATTCCGGACCCATGGGTTAAAGCGTACTTGATTAGACAGTGATTAAATAGGTAGTATCGTCATGAGATGTATTATACGTATTGTTAATACTAACCAGTAACCAACCAGGTTGTTGATTCGACTGCTAACATTTTGCATCGTTAGCATGTGTCAGGACGTCAGCCAAGTAAATAAAGCTAGACTCAAAACAAAGTTCAATTTAATAGTGGCCTGAGTTCATTGCTCAAGTTTCTCTTCAGTCAGTGCAAGTCTGAGATTGTCATCATTGCATGTTCCCATACAATGGCGAAATTAGTTCTCTGCATACCCTACCCAGGTGGGGCAGTGGAAGATATCGTGAAGATCTGAAGCTGTCCACTTAGATTGTGTTTTTTAAGGGTTTTAAACATTTGATAATGTCCATAGAAATATCAAAGCAAATGTGTGCTTGTTTTTAGTATTTTACCTTGTTTTATATGGCATCTTGACTATGTTTATAACTTTGTTAATTTTATTTAAACTGCTTTTTGTTGAATTTTTGTTTTCTGTACCTTTTTATGTTATCTGTCTAAAACAGGTCTTTTGAAAATGAGTCCTTGTGGCTCAGTGAGACTAACAAATATAAATAAAGGTTGAATGAATGATATTGACTGACTAGCTAATAACTTAACGATCATCTCATCAACATTGTAATGCTTCTAGCAAATTCTGTTATTAATGTAGTAATAGAGTAACAGCACTGTTCTGGTGGTTGAATGTGTTCATTATTGACTGTGTACAAATTACTTATTTATGTCTTGTTTGTGTACAGTTACGTCTTAACAGCATCAAGAAGCTGTCCACCATCGCTTTAGCTCTTGGTGTAGAGAGGACTCGTACCGAACTTCTTCCTTTCCTCACAGGTAAATAAATATACCAGCTCTCTGACTTGTCATTATATTTATTACAAGTTATTTATAGTTTTCCTCTAATCTTTTTTGTTGTCCTTAAGACACCATCTATGATGAGGACGAGGTGCTCCTGGCATTGGCAGAGCAGCTTGGTAATTTCACCATGTTGGTGGGAGGCCCAGAGTACGTCCACTGTCTCCTGGTAAGATTAGTTGTTTTAAAGTTACAAAATTGCTATCAATTTCTGTAAAATTATATTTGTTTATGCATTTTACTACTACTACTATGCAAAAACTCAGGACAGTATTACACTTTTATTATTTCATTTTATGCTTCTGTTTATTAAATATTTCAGTGTTTTAGTGTTTAAATGGTTACTGTTGCACCGAGGGACTGAGAGAAATGCAATTTCAATCCTGTGTATGTCCTGTACATATTGCAGTTTTGACAATAAAGTTGACTTTGATTTTTAAGAAGAGATGTGTGTAGTTTTTAGGAGTAGCTGGACTGACTCCTTTTTTTGTGTGTGTTACCCCGCCTCTAGATTTCAAGGCTTCCATGGCCCATTTTAAGTAGTGTCAATTAGTGACAATGTTCCTCTTTGAAACAGGACACTCCTTCAAAAAGCAATATTGTCATCTACAGTGTTATATTTATTGTAACTAATGATTACATTGTATGTTGCTGGAGCAAAAGCACTTTTTTTTTTCACTTGATCTAACCTCATTCCCTTCTGATACTCAGCCTCCTCTGGAAAGTCTCGCTACAGTGGAAGAGACGGTGGTCAGAGACNAAAGGCAAAGCTCTCAATTTACCGATCGATCTACGTTCCCACCCTCATCTATGGTCATGAGCTTTGGGTTGTGACCGAAAGAACGAGATCTCGGATACAAGCGGCTGAAATGAGTTTTCTCCGCAGGGTGTCTGGACTCTCCCTTAGAGATAGGGTGAGAAGCTCGGTCATCCGGGAGGGACTCGGAGTAGAGCCGCTGCTTCTCCACATCGAGAGGAGCCAGTTGAGGTGGCTCGGGCATCTGGTTAGGATGCCTCCTGGACGCCTCCCTGGTGAGGTGTTCCGGGCATGTCCCACCGGGAGGAGACCCAGAGGAAGACCCAGGACGCTGGAGGGACTATGTTTCTCGGCTGGCCTGGGAACGCCTTGGGATTCCCCCAGAGGAGCTGCTCCAAGTGGCTGGGGAGAGGGAAGTCTGGGCCTCCCTACTTAGGCTGCTACCCCCGCGACCCGACCCCGGATAAGCGGAAGAAAATGGATGGATGGATGGATATATATACATAGATATATAGATATATATATAGTATATATACAGTAGTTATTAATATAGTTATTTATTGATATAGATACCTATATTTATAACTATATACCTGTATATACAAGCCCAAAACCAGAAAAGTTGGCACGTTGTGCAAATCGCAAATAAAAACAGAATACAATGACTTGCAAATCTTTTTCAACCCATATTCAACTGAATAGAATGCAAAGACAATATATTTAATGTTCGAACGGAGAAACTTTATTTTGTTTTGCAAATAACCATTAACTTAGAATTCAATGGCAGCAACACATTGCAAAAAAGTTGGCACAGGGACATATTTACCACTGTGTTACATCGCCTTTCCTTTTAACAACACTCAGTAAACGTTTGGGAACTGAGGAGACCAATTTTTGAAGCTTTTCAGGTGGAATTCTTCCCCATTCTTGCTTGATGTACAGCTTAAGTTGTTCAACAGTCCGGGGTCTCCGTTGTCGTATTTTACGTTTCATAATGCGCCACACATTTTCAATGGGGGACAGGTCTGGACTGCAGGCAGGCCAGGGGAGGACCCGCACTCTTTTGCTACGAAGCCACGCTGTTGTAACACGTGCAGAATGTGGCTTGGCATTGTCTTGCTGAAATAAGCTGGGGCGTCCATGAAAAAGACGTCGCTTGGATGGCAGCATATGTTGCTCCAAAACCTGTATGTACCTTTCAGCATTAATGGTGCCTTCACAGATGTGTAAGTTACCCATGCCTTGGGCACTAATGCACCCCCATACCATCACAGATGCTGGCTTTTGAACTTTGCGCCTATAACAGTCCTGATGGTTCTTTTCCTCTTTGGTCCGTAAGACACGACGTCCACAGTTTCCAAAGACAATTTGAAATGTGGACTCATCAGACCACAGAACACTTTTCCACTTTGCATCAGTCCATCTCAGATGAGCTCGGGCCCAGCAAAGCCGGCGGCGTTTCTGGATCTTGTTGATGAATGGCTTTTGCTTTGCATAGTAGAGCTTTAACTTGCACTTACAGATGTAGCGACGAACTGTAGTTACTGACAGTGGTTTTCTGAAGTATTCCTGAGCCCATGTGGTGATATCTTTTACACACTGATGTCGGTTTTTGATGCAGTACCGCCTGAGGGATCGAAGGTCACGGGCATTCAATGTTGGTTTTCGGCCTTGCCCCTTACGTGTAGTGATTTCTCCAGATTCTCTGAACCTTTTGATGATATTACGGACCGTAGATGGTGAAATTCCTAAATTCCTTGCAATAGCTCGTTGAGAAAAGTTGTTCTTGAACTGTTCGACAATTTGCCCACGCATTTGTTCACAGAGTGGTGACCCTCGCCCCATCCTTCTATGTGGATGACTGAGCATGTCAAGGAAGCTGCTTTTATACCCAATCATGGCACCCACCTGTTCCCAATTTGCATGTTCACCTGTGGGATATTCCAAATAAGTGTTTGATGAGCATTCCTCAAATTTCTCTGTCTTCTTTGTCACTTGTGCCAGCTTTTTTGAAACATGTTGCAGGCATCAAATTCCAAATGAGCTAATAATTGCAAAAAATAACAAAGTTTACCAGTTCGAACGTTAAGTATGTGGTCTTTGCAGTGTGTTCAATTGAATATAGGTTGAAAAAGATTTGCAAGTCATTGTATTCTGTTTTTATTTGCGATTTCCACAACGTGCCAACTTTTCTGGTTTTGGGCTTGTAATTATAAATATAGTTGTTTATTTATATAAATAACTATAGTTATTTATTTATATAAATAACTATATATATAGTTATAAATATAGTTATTCATTTATATAGATGCCTATATTTATAACTATATATATAGTTATAAATATATTTGTTTATTTATATAAATAACTATATATATAGTTATAACTATAGTTATATATATATATA
>JBBPBX010002916.1:3126-23416 GCA_038048925.1 Garcialebias charrua
ACAGTACCTGTACATACAGTAACATCCCCCATCCCCCTTCTCTCCTTTCTCACTGATTCAATGGCCTCCTCTCCACGTTTCCTTAATCCACTGTAATCTGTTCAGTAATTTCATAGGTCAGATTTTTTTAATATTAATTCATACAGGTAGTCTCACTGAGTCACGAGAACCCCCCCAAGAGAGATGTACATTGGGCAGCTCTGTGAGTGCCCAGGTGGGACGAGGCTAAATGCTTTGGAGGCATGAAGCTCGTTAGCCCGTCAATAAATAAATACATCTTTAAATTAGCTGCAGTATTGTATGAGCCACGAGGTTCAAAGCCTTTGAAAATAGTAGTTTCTTATAGTCCAGAAATTATGGTAACTATACATATTTTTTGTTTAACCTTTTTTTTAAAAGGCAAATCCCATTGAGATCACAGATCTCTTTTGCATGGGAGGCCTGGGCCTGAAGGCAGCCTAACATGCATGTTTTTGGTCTGTGGGAGGAAACCGGAGTACCTGGAGAAAACCCACGCAAGCACAAGGAGAACATGCAAACTCCACACAGAAAGACCCCAGGTCCAACCGGGGATTCAACCCAGGACCTTCTTGCTGTGAGGCAACATTGCTAATCACTGATCCATCATGCAGCCAACATACACCAAATAATATGCATTAAAATATTAAAAAGTATGACCAAAAGGTGAAACTGTGTTAAAAATACATTAAATAAAAACCAAATAAAAAGTGGTTCGGCACAGTTATTGTGTGACACGTGACTGGCTCAAGCCTCCCACATACTTTGGTGTACTTCACTCCACAGAGGTCTGCACGTACTGGATTTGACTCAACGCGGACTCGAAGAGGACGCCCTAAGCCATGTCCGTGCAAAGATACATTTTACGACTGCTTACGGTACTCAGTGTCGCACATTAAACTGCCCGGCAATGGACTGTTTTGTATGTGACTCCAAGGTATTAAATTCCCCTTCTTCATCCCTGATCTGGTTTAACGGCCTTTTTTTTGTTTTTTGGGGGGGGGGTTGCCAAGAAGCAAGCAATCTCTTCCTCCACGTCCGTTGATGCCATGACTGAAATTGTGAGAAATGAAGGAATTTGTCATGAGAGAATTAAAATCAGGTCCAGCGTGGCTACGGGAGGGTCTGGAGATTTCCCAGAGGCCGGTCTGATGTGTGGGCTGCAGGGCCAGCGCACCCTTTTTTTTAAAGAACTTTTTATTAACAACACGTTAACAACAGTACGCTCGAGTATGAAGTCTCAACCGTCTGCGGACAGTGCGTGCAGTGTCCACGTGGCTCACGGAGCACACACAGTTCGCTCGAGTATGTGAGAGCCTTTACTATGTGTACACATGCCAAGACGTGACTGGTCGACGCAGATTTAACTGGAAGGAGACAACGATGTCTGACACAGACCGAGTAAAAGTCGTCTTAGCGGTTAGCGGTTTAACGTTAACTTCCACTAATTTTAGTGTAATTTTAGTAACTTGCCGATAACCTGTTTAGCAGTTTAATGTTAGCGAAGCTAATATTTTAGTTAGCTGAGTGAGGGTTAGCAAAGCTAAATTTTTGGTTAGCTGTGCTCACCACTGACCAAAACCATAAAGTACAAGAAAATATGACTTTAAATTAACAATACAATAAACAGCTGATCTAATTTCTCCAGTATTTTTGTTTTGTTTTGTTTTCTTTACATTTCAAAGAAATGCTACAGATTATAGTTCATCTCACTGCGGGCACAACCTGCTTACATGAACTGAATTAGATTACCGTATTTTTTGGACTATAAGGCGCACTTAAAATCTTTGAATTTTCTCAAAAATTGACAGTGAACCTTATAATTCAGTGCACTTTGTGTATTAATTCTACACTGTAAAAAAATCCGTAAAAAAAACAGGTAAATGTACTGTGGAAGTGTGAAGGAATTTTCCGTTGTTTTTTACAGGGGTTTCTCCTTTTTTTTTTTTTTTCGCGCAAAGCACCCTGGGAACAAGAACCTTTGAGAAGAAGCGCGAAAGAGGACTCCATTTACCTGGCACCCTAGATTAACAGAAATTTATGTAAATTATACATTTAAAAAACTGTTAAATTACGAGAAAATCCTTTAGGGTTTACGGAAATATCTGTAAAAAAACGGAGAATGTACTGGGAGAAAATTACCAGGACATTTTCCGTTTTTTTACGGATTTTTTTTAACTGTGTAGTTGTGCTTACTGACCTCGGACCAATTTTATATGGTACACACGGGCTCAAAAATCTGTCAAAATGAACTTATTTCACTTAATGCGCCTTGTAATCCGGTGCGCCTTATAGTCCGAAAAATACGGTACAGTTTTGCAGCATGCTTTCCATCTTTTTGAAGATGAGCTTTAATGATGCTTTAAATCACTGTTGTTGCTTTGTTAATTGTCTGTTTCTTGGGCAACACCAACTCAATATAGAGGCTTATGATTTTAAGCTAATACAGTGTCATTTATAGATTGGAGACCTAATTTAAATCAGCATCTCTTGTTTCTTTTTTTACTCACAGGTGGTCCAACTTTTCCTACTTCACCCAGAAGTCCCCCAGGTCCTCGTGATCCCTGTTCAAAGACACATTTATTGGACTCCACAACATTGACACAACAAATCTGAGTTATTTGTGTAAGTGATAATTACTTACAATGGGTCCATCTGGTCCAACACCCTAAAAAGACAACCACTGTGTGAGTCAGTGATGGGTAATGTTTCAACCAATAGACTAGATATTGGTGTGAGTCTTAGACTGGATTGTTTAGAAAAAAGATGATACTCACAGCTTCTCCACGAGGTCCAGATTGTCCAGGTTCACCCTAAATAATAAAAAATATATGTTACACTGAAAGTTGCAGACACGTCCAGAAAAATTGACCTCAGATAACATTGAGCTGTGCAAGCTTACAGATAGTCCAAATCAACATTCCTTCAGCACATCATATGACTAAGCCAGGCACACTTGACCCAGTGATGTTCGGCCTAATTAGGAGACTTTTTGGGGCTGTGTGCCCCACAGGGATTACACAGAAGACTTGCTGGATTAAGTCTCATTTGTCAGAAGGAATTTGTGTACGCACTGCAGCGCTCGCTGCCCCGCCAAAAGGCTGGACAGCAGCTTGGCACCGTTTCACTGACACCCTCTGAAGTGGGAAAGCAAAGGCTCATTAGTCACTCACTTTCTGTCCCGGGGGCCCGTCAGGCCCAGGATCTCCAATGGGGCCAGTCAAACCCTGCAACAAAAACACAACCAGACAAATGAGTGCATGAGAGAATCTGCAACAAACTGGCATCATTGTGTTCTTTCTATATGTTTCACATCTGTGAGTTGAACAAATCTGTTTAATATTTAGTTATCATGAAGTGTCAGCATGAAAGGTCATCATAACCCTTCTAGACTTTTCTAAATACAGTACATAATTTATGCCCGAATATAAGATAAAATGCCTGCGTTTTGATGAATAAACGCTATAAAAAGTGTAAAGAGAACCAAGATCAAAATAAATGTTAAAGCTGCTGCGAGTGGCTCATCAGGGTCAGTATAGTAATCACACACGAGTCTTTTAGGCCTTGAAATAAACATCAAAAAGACAGCCAGGAACGCAGAGTAGAAATTAAGCCTAGTGCAAACGGTTCATGTTTGAATACCACAAGTCATCAAGTATATATTTGTACCATTTTCAGCAGAGGGAAACTTTTTGTATTTTAACTAGAAGTGATTAAACTTAACTTTCCTGTAGTTTCAGTTTCAAAAAGAAAAGTCTGAGGTCATACAGTGCAAGTTAATGGAAGTTTTATTGTGCCTCTTTACACTCTGAGAGAAAAAACATTAAAACGTACATGACTGAAAGACACATTACCGTATTTTTGGACTATAAGGCGCACTGGATTATAAGGCGCATTAAGCGAAACAAGTTCATTTTGACCAGTTTTTAAGCGCCGTGTACCACTTAAAATCTTTTCAAGGTCAGTAAGCACAAACAGAATTAATACGTAAGACACACCGGATTATAATGTTCGCTGTCAATTTTTGAGAAATTTTAAGGATTTAAGGTGCGCCTTATAGTCCGAAAAATACGGTAGTTGAAAGAAGATGACAATGCCTGCCTGCATTTTGATGCATAATTTTTCACAATAAGTGTAAAGTTTGTGGGAATGAAAATAGTTTGTTTGCAAAAAAAATAAAATAAAGTTTAGTCAAATCAATGGTTAGATCAGACTTAATTAAGCAGAAATGGGTCCATGGCAGATCGGAGGGCTCAACTCACGGAATGCTAACCGAGGAAACATTCCTGTCCGTCTCATTTTAAACAACGCCATGGAAAGAAATCGTTCAACACTTCTAAACAGAAGATAGCAGAGACCAGTGCCAACAAAGCTCCTACTGTTTTCAGAACCTTGCACTGTTCAGAGAAGCACCGGATTGTAATACATCAAATGTGTCCATTTTACCCAGACATTTTGAATTATAGGAACAGAATTTTCCACAAAGTATCTTAAATTAAGCTTTATTCACCTACAGCTCCTTTTATAAGTTAACCTTCTAAAGAGTTATTGTTTTTGAAGGTATATTTGCTTAAATACTCATAGCCATCAAAGTTAATGACGATGGTTTCCCCTGGATTTGCTTGTCCTGTTCAAATAAATTCCTTGCATTTTTGCAGTGATTTCCACATGAAGCCCCTCTACATCCGAATGTTCACTGGTCATTTTAGAAGACGTCTGTGTGCAAACATGACCTCTGTGGAGGGAGGATCTCACGTTTTGGTTCCTCCCCTAGCAAGAGACCGCGAGGTGACCTCATCATAACCAACAATGCAGCAAAGACAGACAGAACAAAACGTAAAACACAAACTACTCACGTCCTTTCCAGGGATTCCAGGTAATCCTGAAGAACCGGGTTTACCTGCATCCCCATCAGGTCCCTAAGATCAAAGGTCCACATATAAGAATATCTCACTAAAACAAGCAAAAGGCACAAGAATACATCAAATAGTTTGTTAAATTTGATAATTACCGGAGGACCATCCTTGCCATCGTCGCCCCTTTCCCCCTAAAATTAAATGACAGTTTGTTTTTGTTTTTAATGGTACATTTTTTTTAAGTATCCAGACAAATATACTGTATGTGTGAATTGTTGCAAAACTGAGAGGACTTACAGCAATTCCATCAATTCCTGGGACTCCTGGGGGTCCAGGAGGGCCAGGGGGTCCTTGATTCCTCTGTTTGAAGAAAAAAAAATCATCATAAAACATTTAGTCAGATTTCAGGGTGAAAAATCGATTTTTTTTTTGTTCCATTTTTTGTTTAAAACATGCAGCTTCAGTGGTAACGTAGAAAAAAGGAAACAGATGCAGCACAATACTCTTTGGTTTTAGAAAACAAAACTTTATTGACTGGCATCCTATCAGTAATTTGAGAGAATTTGCAGGATGCAAATAGAAACGATCGCAAAAGAAATGTCATACTTTTTTTTTTTTTCTTTTTTTTTTTTTGAAAAGTTATTCATTTCATTTAAAAACATGACAATTATACATACAATACAATAAAAAATGTAAATAAAATAAATTGAAAGGTGGCAGAAGAAGAACTAGTCTTATGAAAACTGCCCCTTTTTACTTAATTCTAATGTAAATCAAATTACATATAAAAAATGTAATTCACAAAGACAATAACAATCTAGCTAAATTAAAAACATAAAAACTCAAACATCTTAATCAAATCAAACAACAAATTAAATAGATATATATTAACAATTTCCATATTCTTCCAAGAAACTCGTCTTTATCAGTCTCTTAAATGTAAACAGCGATTTAACGGTATCTTCCAAACCATTCCACAATCCTATTCCCTGAATTATTGTGGATCGTTCCTTCAAACTACTACTAAAATAAGGCTTCACAAACATTTCAATTCCTTTAAGAAAATATACACTCTCTCTTTTAACAAAATTCGTTTGAATGTTGACAGGCAACATGCCTTTATGTGCCTTATACATAAGCAACAAAATGTTATAATTAAAACAGATGCAAAAGTAATTTATTAAGAAAATCTCAACATTTCATTACAATCATAAGAAATAATGTCTTGATTTTTTTGGCACAGACAGCAGGAGAACACTTACCTGCACCTCATGTCATCAGTCTGAAACACAGAGAAACAGACAGAAAGAATTGTGAAAAGTCTTACCTGCGAGGAGCAAATGAGGACAAACTGCAGGAGCACCACGAGAAAGGGCCCTTTAACACTTGTGGCCCCAGCCATGCTCTCCCTGTGAGCAGGAAAGCTTGAGCTGTAGTCCTTTCTCTGAAATGTGTTGGGCAGAGGAAGCCCCTGGTGAAAACTCCTGCAGATGAATCCGCTGCAGCGATCCAGCCACACCGAAGCAGGTCCCACAGCGATCAGGGGCTCATGTTTATTCATACAAAGGCTGGTTACAGGAAGGAGGGTTTTCAGGGGCCACCACAGGGAGGGGCCACTCTGCAGACACCACCAACAGGAGGCATCAATGTTTTTTTATTACCTTTTGAAATGGAAACTTATACTTGGATGAGCAAAGCGGGGAAGAAATTATTTTTTTTTAAAGGAAACATATTAAAAGTTGTTCAACTTTAATGGTTTTAATGACACGAATTGACAAGATCTGTTTTCAGTGTTAAATATTTTTAGATTTTTGCGTTATTTCTTGTGTTGTACTGGTTATTTTCTTTGTTTTCCTTGTGTTCAGCTGTTCCCATCAGTACTTTTCCTCAGTCAGTTCTACTCAGTCCTCCACTCACATACACTCTTACATCAAGATGGTGTAGTGGTTAGGGCGTTTGACTTGGGACCCGAAGGACGTGGGTTCGCGTCCCGGCCACTACACACCTTGGGGTGTCTATGAGTGCACACCTATTTCTCCAGCTCCCCGAGCGCCCTCTGGCTGCTCACTGCACCACCTGGTGGTGGTTGGGTTAAATGCAGAGACGAATTTCGTCTGTGTATGGGAAACATACACAGATGACAGACAAACACATTATTATTATTATTTCTCTTCACCCTTAAGGCTGAAATATACCTGAGCGTCCTCCTTACGCCACTCTACGCGCGCATTTTGTGCGCATGCGTTTCGCTGATATAGCTTCAGAAGCTACGCTTTTCAAATGCTCGCGTTTTCGCTCCAAATTCTTGTTGTTTCGCTCCAAATCCTGGTTGTCCTGTGAGCAGCAGCAGCTGCCCCGTCTGCAGCTGCGAGCAGAGGGGGACAAACTGAGGTCGCTGATTGGTCACTTGCTGACACGCCTACTGAAATGATGACAGCTCATGAGACACGCGCTGGCTTTGGTCCAGAGGAGCAGATGTTCGCTTCGCTGCTCCCGCAGTGGTCTTTTATCACTTTATATGTTAATATAAACTTCTAAAAAATAAAAATAAAAACAGGGAGCGCTATTCCAGCAACCCACAGTCCACCAGGAAATATTTAAAACATCGCGCTGCCAGGTAGGACATGAATTCATTCATTTCATTCATCGAGTGAACGGAGGAAGAAGCGATTACTTGACTTTAGGCAAAAAAACAAAAGAAAAGGCCCGATCAGCGATAAAGAAGAGGAATTTAATTCATTTGTGTAACATACAAAACAGTCCGGCGCCGGGGAAGTTTATGGTCAGACACCGCGCAAGCGTGCGCGGTCGTAAAAAAAAAGCTTTGCGCGTTCGTGCCCTGAGGGGCTGCGCGGGGCTATACGCTTTTGCCTCAGCGTACGTACGTCGTACAGAGGCGTATAGAGAGTACGCTCAGGTATATTTCAGCCTTTACATTTCTATGCTGATGACACAGTTGTTTACTGTCGAGCTAAAACAGTAGCTAAGGCTTTCCAGCTTTTGCAATCTGCTTTCGACATCATCCAGTCAGATTTGTTCAGTCTAAAACTTGTCCTAAATGCTGATAAAACCAAAGGGATGTTTTTTTTTTTTTTACAGGAAATCGGTCCCAACAGTTCCTCCTCTGATTTTATCCTCAACTGGCGCCGCTATTGAGTTTGTCAATTCCTATAAATATTTGGGTATCCTGGTTGATTTGCATCTCTCTTTCAAGCTTCACATGGAAAACATAGTAAGGAAACTGGAAGTTAAACTGGGTTTCTTTTTCAGAAATAGAGACTATCTACCTCTAAATGTTAGGAAACGCCTTGTAACTGCAACTTCCCTTCCCTTCATCGACTACGGTGGCATTATTTACATGAACACCCCTTCAAGCACCCTGCAGATTTTGGATGCTGTCTATCATGGTGCATTAAGATTCATGACTGGCTGTGATTATCGTACCCACCACTGCACCCTGTATTCACTGGTTAACTGGTCATCATTAACTTCACGCAGACTCTTCCACTGGTACATTTTCATCTTCAAATCACTTCTTGGTCTGCTGCCCTCATACATCTCCTCCTACATGTCTTCAGGCCATTATTACATGCAGTGTCCCCTCTGTGAGGACTGAACTTGGCAAAAGGGCCTTCTCCTACTCCACTCCTGTTTCCTGGATTATCTTGCAAAAAGATCTGAAGCTCTCGACCTTGACCTCTCTAATAAGTGGCTTCAAACATCTGTTAAGTTCCTGGCAATAAAAACCAATGCAGACATGTTCCTGTTTTTGGTTTTCTAAATCACCTTGTAATCTAGTTGTTTTTGTTGCATTTTTGTTTAAACGACATTTTATTTTCATTTGTTTAAAAAAACTCAACTTGAATGCATCCTTCATAATTGTCTATTATTTTCTGTGTTGTCTACTGTTGTCATCACTCTGTTAAAACCAGGTCTCTCTTGAAAATGAGTCCCAGAGGCTCAATGGGACTAACCTGTCTACATAAAGGTTGAATGAAAAAAGTACTCAACCCAGGCTCAGCTGTTTGTTTGTTTGTTTGTTTGTTTGTTTGTTTGTTTGATTGTTTGTTTGTTTGTTTGTTTGTTTGTTTGTTTGTTTGTTTGTTTGTTTGTTTGTTTGTTTGTTTGTTTGTTTGTTTTAAAATGTTTATTCATTTCATTTCAATTAAAAAACACAAATACAATTTCAGATACAAATAAATAAAATACATATAAAATGGAAAGCGGCAGAAGAATAATGATATCTTATCATATCTGCCCCTTCTTAACAAAATCAATTTAAACAATCAAATTCAAGCAATAATCATAAATAATACAGCAAAAACATATAAATTGTCACACTTATTCATTATAGTTAATAGATATTAACTAACTTATATATATCTTGTCAACACAATATTCTTGATCTTTTTCTTAAATATGGCTGTTATCACTTACCTCATCTGATCTGGCCCATTTATCCTGTTTCTTTCATCTTACTGTCAATCGTTCTGTTATCTCTCCACTGGTGTTATCTGTGCTGCTTGTGTTTTTGCTGCCACCCTGTGTTTTGTTATTTGGCACCATATCAGCCATTTATTTTAGTGTTCTTTGTATTTTCTTTTTCAGCTGCTACATCAGCCCATTGTTTTTGAATATTATAAATCAGCTTTTTCCATTGAGTTTCTCATGTGAGTCCGCATTCCTGGAGCTTATCACCTGCAACACTGACAGAAATGGGTTAATCCTTCAGCCTCCTGTTACCATGAAGCCATCCAAACTAACTTTTTTTTAAATCATCGAATCAATTATAACATGGTCAAAAAGAGCTAAACCAGGGGTTACCAACACGGTGCCCCCAAGGACCATTTGAGGTGCCCGCGGACCTGTTCTAAAAATAGCACAACTCACTACTAAGCTGCATTTAAAATTTCATTTTATTCAGTTGTTATTCTTTTTTTGTATTTATATATATATATTAAAATGTCTATCTTAAAAATATGTTCTTAAAAATATGTTTAATATACATTTTTTTCAATTTACGCTTTATTTCCGAAGAGTTTATCAAACTGGTGCACTTTGTATGACTCCGTACCCACGAAGTAGCTCTCGGTTTTGAAAAGGTTGGTGACCCCTGAGCTAAACCCAAACAGCAGAACCTGTATATGTGAAACCTCTGAAAATGTGGACTCTCTGTGGAGTTTAACAGCAAACTTGTCAAAATCATTCATAACTTGTATTTGATTTTTTTTTTTTTTTTAATTCCTGTTCTGGTCAACTGATGATGCCACTCATCCGCAGCTCGGCCACAAGTACACTCCTGATCTGAAACACAAC
Organism: Garcialebias charrua; assembly: GCA_038048925.1. Classification (NCBI taxonomy): domain Eukaryota; kingdom Metazoa; phylum Chordata; class Actinopteri; order Cyprinodontiformes; family Rivulidae; genus Garcialebias; species Garcialebias charrua. The sequence continues at coordinate 13,317 of JBBPBX010002916.1, forward strand.
ATCTTGTCAAACCTGTTTCTAAGTGTTTGTTCTGATTTTTTCTTTATTTTTAACATAAAAAATGCCTGTTTTAATTTCAAGAAGTGACATTTTAGCAGAGAACAGAGAAAGTTGTGCTAACTAATCAGCACCATGGACAGGGTAACTGGCGTTGAACCAGATTAACCACTAGGTGACACTGTTTATTCTCACAAAAACAAGCACTACTCTGTGGTATGATTCAGAGTTAAACTGATAAGATAAACTACAACTTGAATGTAGGATTTTGCAATCGTTTTAACAATCCCCCTTCTTGATAGATACCAGACTGTAAAAGCCTGAATGTGCAGGCGCAGAGGAGATGAAGTCACCCTGTGCAACAAAACATGAGCAGATTACGTGTATGATTGAGAAACTACATCTAATATACATACATGATGCATATGTGGGCAGTTTCTTTGCCATGGCATTCCTTTTGTTAATTTTAGGCTCCTTTCAGACTCTTTTTAGGCTGACTAGTAATTGTACAGTGACTCAAGCTGGGAAATGGCACTGCTGATGTGAGGGCCCATCGCTCCCTGCTCCATATGAAAGCCAACTGGAGTTGGAAAATCTCCCAGCTGTGGGTGTAAAAACAAAAAGCTCAGTGTTTGGAAAATCTGCATTAATGCATTGAATAAATATTAGGCTACCTCTGACTATTTGTGGTTCACTCTTTAACAATCGAGCTCAAGATTTGCCTGTGTGAATACATATAGACAAGAAAGAAATGCTATTTATCAAGGTTGAATGAAATGTCTGCATGTGGGCAACATAATCTTCCTTTTTTCCTGTAAACCTAGTACAAACTGTGGGATAGTTTCACAAGCATGTCACAAGGCTCTTACTGTTTCACTCCTTTTATTTCTTTTTTGTACATGCCAGAACATTTTGCATACGGAAGTGCACTGTTGAATGTGCCATACAGTACGTGCTTCAGCTTGAACCTAATTCTGCACAGCTGGCTCTGATATACTGTGAGGTGCATTTAACAAAATGTAAAACAAAAACAACAGGGCAGATAGACAGAAAAAATAGATGAATTAAACATGCAGATATATCAAATTAAATATTCATCATAACATTACATCACAATCCATTCCACACATAAAACAGACATTATGAAACCAGAATGATATGATCAGAATTGTTAGAACCGACAAATATTAAGGAAGCGGGACTCGGTTCAAAGTAATGCTTTATAATAGTAATTTGTAGTGTTAAATGTATTATCTGCAAAGCATGAAATCAAAACCAAAAAAATATGATTCTAAATATTAAATGTTACAGTTTGAAAGGGTTTACTTTGGTCATTTTCCAAATATATTGATATGTAATGGATATGGAGGCAATGTGTTCGGCATAACGGTACTTCATCTAGCTACCTAACAGTCACCAATGGTCAAAGTCAAAGTCAACTTTATTGTCAGAACTGCAATATGTACAGGACATACACAGGATTGAAATTGCGTTTCTCTCAGTCCCTCGGTGCAACAGTAACCATTTAAACACTAAACACTGAAACATTTAATAAACATAAGCATAAAATAGTAAAAGTGTAACACTGTCCTGAGTTTTTGCATAGTAGTATAAAAGTATGAAAATTTACACCAACACTAAAACACTAAACATTTAATGAACATAAGCATAAAATGAAATAATAAAAGTGTAATACTGTCCTGAGTTTTTGCATAGTAGTATAAAAAGTATAAAAAGTATATCTATAAAATAAACTGAAGGTTCTAGCATTGACATTTGCAAAGAGTGGCAAAGCAGCATATGAGTTAATGTACACAGTATATGTATGAGGTAGTTGATGTTGGTATAGAGGCAAAGTGGCATATGCAGTAAGGCACATTGGGCATCCTTAAATAAGGCTAGTCAGAGAATACTGTATATGTATCAGCAGTAGTGTAGATATAAAAGTAGTGTAAATGTAAACAGTAGTAATAAATGTAAACAGTAGTAATAAATGTAAACAGTATTAATAAATGTAAACAGTGAATGTAAACAGTAGTATGACTATAGGCAGTAATGTAATACAAACATTAGTGCAAATATGAGAAGTAGTGCAAACTGAATGAGCACATGACCGAGAGTTTAGTGAATAACCCGTTTGATGACACAGAGTCCAGTGTTAAAAACTTTGTGTTGTGTGGTAATGTGTGAGAAAGTTTTTTGTGTTAAGGCAGTTCAAATGGGAGGGGAGGACAGAGCAGGCAGAGTGTTTAGCATCCTGACTGCCTGATGATGGTGTGCCACAAGGCTCAGTTTTAGGTCCCACTCTTTATAATTTATATAAATACATGTAATGTGTGTCAAAACATTCCTGACGCCTCCTTGCATATCTGCTAACGACACTGTTGTTTATTGCCGCGAGCTAACACAGTGGCCAAGGTTTTCCAGCTTCTACAGTCTGCATCTGATATTGTTCAGTCAGACTTGTTCCATCTCAAGCTGGTGCTAAATGCTGACAAAACAAAAGGGGTGTTGTTTTCCAACAAAAAGTCTGTGCCAGCAACTCTTCCTCTTATCCCATCCATGCTGTTCGTAATGAGTTTGTATATTCTTACAAATACTTCGGAATTTTGGTGGATGTGCATCTCTCTTTTAATGCACATATTGAAAACTTGCTAAAGAAGCTGAAATTAAAACAATGTTTCTTTTTTCAAAAATAGATCTGGCTTAACTCTGAATGCCAGAAAATGCCTTGTTCCTACTGGCCGTTGACTATGGAGACATTATTCATATGAATGCTCCTGCCAGCTCCTTGCAGATGTTGGATGCTGTCTACCGTGGTGCACTAAGATTCATAACTGGTTGTAACTACTGTAACTTTCACTGCACTCTGTACTCCTTGGTCTGTTGCTCATCATTATCTACACGAAGGCTCTCACACTGGTTCATTTTCATCTATAAATCCCTCCTTGGTCTGCTACCTTCTTATACTGTATCTCCTCCCACGTGTCCCACCGTCAGTGCGGTTACAACATGCGCTCTCAGGACATCATTATCTGCAGCGTTTCCTCAGTCCGGACTGAAGTTGGCAAAAAGACCTTCTCCTACTCAGCTCCTGTAACCTGGAATTGAAGTTGGGGTTTCAAACATTTGCTAATGTCAATGGAAAAATCAAGGCAGATATGTTCTTGTTTTTAGTATTTCACCCTGTTTTTATGGCACCCTGATTTATTGTTTTGTACACTACTCTTATTTTAACTGCATTTTTAACGGAGTTTATTGTTGTCATTGTTTATTGTTGTTTGTACTTTATATGTTCTGTCTGGAACAGGTCTCTCTTGTAAATGAGTCCCCATCGCTCAATGAGACTCGCTTGTATAAATAAAGATTGAATAATTCTGAAATGTGGCTACACATTCAGTGTAAACAAAGCACTTAGCTGAATCCTTTAAAAACTACACCGAAGGTTCGATAGCATGATTGATCGACATGAGGTCGTGCAGGGAAACAAACGATGTTGATATGTTTAACTATTTTCAGTCAATTCTGCTCTTTCTGTAGGAAAACAAACATCTGTGGATGTTAGTCTCTGTTTACAAGATCTGCTTGCAAATTTTTCATTGAAGGACAAATTAACCATTGATACGAGAAATAAATTGTGTGGATTTTTTTTACTTTATGTTTTGTTTGTTTGTTTTGCAGTGGGTACCTTCAAAGGTGAAGTGCATTTTTTAAATATGTTTTGTTTTTGTTGTTTTCTGCACATGCTAATAAAATGAAGTCCAGAACAAACAAAAAAAAACTGTAAAAGCTGAAGCAGCTGAATAAGAACTGAATGATGCTGATGAAATATATGAAATATGATCAGAGAAAACGTTTTGCATCACTCCATGTGATAAACAAACGTGTTTGCACAGTATACATTACAATTACACAAAGTAATTGCATCAGTTTGTAATGGTCACTGATCAATTTATACAGCGTTAGATTTATTTCCATTTATTTTCATTGGTTTCCTTATCTTGTTATATTATCTACGCTGCAAATATGACCATTTATTATTAATTATTGTCTCCTGCAAGGTAACAAGTGTGTTCCAAATGAAAGTTTGAACTTGTTTATTTGTTTGTGTAAATTGTTTTGTAATAATATGTTTTGGAGACGGTGGGGGAGTGGACTTAAAAGGAGGAGGAAGTGACGGCGCTTGCTCTCTCTCTCTCTCTGACTCACCTGGGAGTGCGCACCTGCTGAGAAGGTTTTTGGCGTGAGGCCGTTGCCCTGTGGACTGCCTGTGGACTGTGGATTACCTTGAGTTGGGATCGCTGTGGATTAGTAAATTTCTCCTTACTCAGGACTGCAGGGGAGGCACGCTAAAAGGACCTTGAGACTCTGGTGAGATTGTTTCTTTTTATTTCGGCGCGCCGACGCCTGGATGGATTGAGTGGGCGTTTCCTCATCCTGCTTCAAACAAACTTTTTATCTGAGAGAGCATTTGGACTGAAAGTTGGTGCAGTTTGGGTTTTAATTTGGTTTATGGGGTTTGTCTGCAGCTATGTAGATGTTGGGAATGCTGCAGATATGTAAATGGTGGGGGAATGAAGCGTTCGGGTTTGTTTATGTGCACAACTGATTTGTTTGTTTAAATTGGGTATTAAATGTCATCACATGGCTAATATCAATAGATGTTTATGAGAGTTTTCTTGTATGTGGGGTGAATTATTTTTCTGTTTACTGGTTTATGCTTTCTGCTCAACCTTTATACGTTTTAAGCGCCGTCAGCTCCAGGCACTGCCCCTGACTAATTTAGCGTATATAATAATTAGTCCCCTTTTATCCTAGCGGTGGGGGGCAGGTTGTTATATTTGGTGGCCCGTGTGGGGAGCTAGTGTTCTTGTGGAGTTAGGCTGCTATGTATATTTTTTGGTTGTTTGAAGTAAAGCTAAATTAATTTAGACATAAGTATTTTACTTCATATCCTCTCAGTTGGTTTTGTTCATCATTTACAAATATTGTAGGCCCAAATTAGTGTCTATATTTATTTGGTGTAGGGAAAGTATGTGGTGAATTTTAGGGGTTGGAATAGTGGCTTAAATGCAAGTTGTTGTTGTTTTTTGATATTGTGAATTCAGCATATTTTATATACATGACACCAATACATGTACATATATCATACAAATACTGATTTGTTGCATACAGCATCACATTTCAGCGCCTGGAGGACCTTAACTCAAACTATGTCAGCTTCAAATCATTCAGATTCCTCCTCTGAGGTGTCTGCGTCTAATCAGCATTCAGCACCCTTAGGGAAATTCGACCGGCATGTTACAGTCAGGCTACAGCCAGACAATCCTGATGTAACCCACTTATCCTCCATGCTCAGTAGCATGTATCTAGACCCATCAGTGGTTCAAGCAGATGCTGGGATTAACACCGAAACTGAGACATTAGCAGAACAACTCTCGGACCTCCAGCAGAAAGTTGAAGCCTTGGAACAACGCCTCCGAGATGCGATTGACAGCACCCTCCATCGTGAGGAGGGACTCAGGGCTGCTATTGACTCCTCTGCTGTTTTAATAAAGGAATACGTAGAGCACCACCTCCAGAAGTTGGACCAAGAGGTTGGGGCCTGTCTCAAGCGTAGGGATAAACGCTGGTCGGAGGAACTAAATCAAACGGTCCGCAAAGGTGCTCTCTCTTGGGGGCCGTCCACGTATTCAACTCCAGTTGCTCATGGGCCCATTGGTGGACTGGCTGGGGAGAGAGACGCTAGCCAGTCATCCCATTATGCTGCTGCCAGACCCCCTATTAAGATGGACTTTCCTCAGTTTGGGGAATCCCGCAGCACCTCAGATGTGACTGATTTTATAGAGCAGTGTGAGAACTTCTTAACGCTCAGACCCTTGTCAGATGTGGAGCTCCTAGGCACACTAAACACTGTTCTGAAAGGACCCGCACGCAGCTGGTGGCTGGCGACACGGACAAAAATAAAAGATTGGGATGACTTTAAGGCTGCATTCCTGGAAGCCTTCCTGCCTACCGACTACCATGCTGAAATAGAGGAACAGCTCCGCTCAAACGTTCAAGCACCAAACCAGTGTGTGAGGGACTTTGCTTATGACCATCGAGCCCTGTGCTTAAAGTGGAGTCCGGACATGGCTGAACAAGAAATTGTCCGCAGAATCTTGAGTGCCTGCAACCCCAGACTGGCCAGTGGTCTAAGAGGCATCGTAACCACGGTGGAACAACTCGTGAAAGTGGGGTCGCTGATTGAAAGGGATTGGAGCAACTCCCGGGAATACTGGAATAGAGTACAGCAGGCCCATCCTTCGGACAGATCAAAGAAAACAGGAAGAAAGTCTGAACACAGCCAAGCTCGGGGACATGGAGGAGATGTGGCCATAGTTCAAGCGGTACTGTCCCTGCTGGTGGTTCCTGTAACTATTCGGGGAACTACAGGAGATGCTGTCCTCGACTCTGGATGTACTTATTCCCTCATGAAACAAAGCCTGTGGAAGAGGATAAGAACACCTGGTGAAACCCTGAGTAGAAGTGAAGTACCGAAGTTTGTCATGGCTAATGGACAAGAAAGTCAAGCAGAGGGAAAAACTGTCCTACTACTAGGATTTCATGACATCCACATCACCATCCCTGTGCATGTCATAAAGGATGAACAACTATGTATGCCATTGCTACTTGGGTTGGACTTTATGAATGCCAGTCAGATCGTCCTTAAGCCACATCTCAGGAGTTATGGGCTGCCGGATGGAATGGAATACATATTCAAGGTCAGATCACGAGATGAGCTGTGTTGGAAGGATGCACAGTTATATGTCAATTTTTACCTGGCTGTGGTGGAAGACTCACAGGCTAAAACACCTGCTGTCCCTCTTTTGGAAGACCAGCCTGAAGAGGTGCGGCCGCTGCTGCAGAAGTGGCCCACTGTTTGGACAGAGACTGTTGGAGCCACCGAGATAATTAGCCACCACATTGTGACGTCCGACGAGCTTCCTGTGAGACGCCGAGCTTACAGAGTGTCACCCCAAAAACAAGCTGTTATTGAGGCTGAACTAGAAAAAATGCTGCAAAACAACATAATTGAACCATCAACGTCACCATGGGCAGCGCCGGTGGTGTTGGTGCCACGGAAGGACGGCACACCACGCTTTTGTGTGGATTTTCGTGGACTCAATGCAAAGACTCTTCATGATGCATATCCTATGCCACTGGTACACGAGATCCTAGAGTCCCTGCGAGGTGCTCAAATTTTCAGTTCTTTAGATCTCAAGAGTGGCTATTGGCAGGTCGCTATGAGCAAAGAGAGCAAGAAAAAAACAGCCATGATTACTCACAAAGGGTTGTACCAGTTTAAGGTAATGCCTTTCGGCCTGAGGAACGCCGGCGCCACCTTCCAGCGATTAATGGAAACAGTTCTGGGAGAACTAAAAGGAAAAAACTGTTTTGTTTACATCGATGACATCATCGTGTTCTCTAACACCATTGAGCAACATCTGCAAGATCTCGAGGCTGTGTTTAAGAAACTCCATGATGCTCATCTCACCTTAAACATAAAGAAATGTTGTCTGTTTCAGTCCAGTCTCAGATTCCTCGGCCATGTGGTCTCTGGAAAAGGAGTGGAGGTAGACCCAAGTAAAATCCAGGCCATCTCTAACTACCCACCTCCTACTGACTTAAAGGGTCTGCAAAGGTTTCTCGGCTTAGTGGGTTGGTACCACAAATTTATACCAAGACTGGCAGACTTGGTTGCTCCCCTAAATAATCTAAAAAAGAAGAATGTACCTTGGGAGTGGTCATCAGAGTGTCAAGCATCATTCGAACACCTCAAAACACTGCTGCAATCTTCACCAGTCCTTGCTCAGCCACAGTCACACCTTGGCTTCCAGGTACATTGTGATGCCAGCGATGTGGGATTGGGAGCTGTTCTGATGCAAATGGTGGAGGGAGAGGAGAAAGCCATTGCATTTGCCTCTAGAGGACTCCGTGGGGCTGAACTCCGTTATTCTACCTCTGAAAAGGAATGCCTAGCGGTTGTATGGGCAGTTGAAAAATGGCGCCACTATCTGGAAGGAGAGATGTTTGATGTGTTTACAGATCATGCTGCACTAGCCTGGGCATTTAACTGCCCAAAGACCTCATCCCGGCTTACTAGATGGACATTAAGGCTGCAAGCATTCACATTTCGGGTGCATTACAAAAGAGGGTGCTGTAACGCTGTCCCTGATGCCCTGTCACGTGCACCACCTGGGCAGGAAGGTACCATCAATGTTGCTATGGCAAAAGACTACTGGATAGATCTCCCTAGCTCACTACAAGATATTGAGAGTGCCCAAAATATTGATTCTCTTTGCGTGGAGCTGGGACAAACCGTCACCCTTCCAAAGCCTGGACGAATACATCACGTTTATCAACAAGGTGTCTTATACCGGGGCGTTCCATCCAAATATGGTGGATTCAACTACCAACTGGTTGTCCCAGCCAATCTGGCAGCAAGTTTCCTCACCTACTACCATAACAGTCCAGTGGGAGGCCATTTGGGAAGGCTTAAAACCCTTCTAAGAATTTTGGAAGTGGCGTGGTGGCCAACTGTAAGGAAGGATGTATGGAGTCATGTCAGGGTCTGCCAAACTTGCCAAAAATACAAGGGCACTAACCAGAAGCCTGCTGGACATCTCGAGTCACCAGACGTTAGTGCACCAGGGGAAATGTTGGGGGTAGACTTCATGGGGCCATTCCCTCCTAGTAAAGCTAGGAACACTGTGTTGATGGTGGTGGTGGACTATTACTCCAAATGGGTGGAACTATTCCCTTTACGAGATGCCAAGACCCCTAAGGTGTGTCACATCCTCAGGAACGACATATTTACCCGCTGGGGGGTGCCTGCATATTTGGTGTCGGATAGAGGACCACAGTTTACCAGCCGCCTGTTAGCCAGTTTGTGCACTTCTTGGGGTGTAGTCCAAAAGCTGACCACTGCTTATCATCCTCAAACCAACCTCACGGAGAGAGTCAATCGGACCCTGAAGACCATGATTGCTTCATTTGTTGGACGTCAACACCAGGATTGGGACAGATGGCTCCCCGAGTTCAGGCTGGCTATAAACTCAGCAGTGCATGAGACCACTGGTGTTTCCCCAGCAATGTTGGCCCTCGGTCGTAAGTTAAAGGATCCTCTGGAGCGTCTCATTCACCAAGCACCTACACCAGACATGCCTACATATCATACATTGCATACACAAACACAAATACAAAAGGAAGTCAACAGACATGTGGGTCTGGCCAAAGCCCGACAAGCTAGGTATTATAATGCACGACGTAGGGATGTACACTTTACAGTCGGTGACCTAGTCTGGGTTAGGGCACACCCTTTGTCCAAAGCTTCGGCTAAGTTCTCTGCGAAACTCGCACCCAAATGGTCAGGGCCTGTGAGGGTAGAGAGGCAGCTTAGTCCTGTTACTTACCGTGTGTCAGGGATGACAGATAATAGTAAAGTTGATACGATCAACGTGGCCGACATGAAACCTTTCTACGGCCCCGATAAGCCGCTGGCTGGGGGGGGGGAATGTAATGGTCACTGATCAATTTATACAGCGTTAGATTTATTTCCATTTATTTTCATTGGTTTCCTTATCTTGTTATATTATCTACGCTGCAAATATGACCATTTATTATTAATTATTGTCTCCTGCAAGGTAACAAGTGTGTTCCAAATGAAAGTTTGAACTTGTTTATTTGTTTGTGTAAATTGTTTTGTAATAATATGTTTTGGAGACGGTGGGGGAGTGGACTTAAAAGGAGGAGGAAGTGACGGCGCTTGCTCTCTCTCTCTCTCTGACTCACCTGGGAGTGCGCACCTGCTGAGAAGGTTTTTGGCGTGAGGCCGTTGCCCTGTGGACTGCCTGTGGACTGTGGATTACCTTGAGTTGGGATCGCTGTGGATTAGTAAATTTCTCCTTACTCAGGACTGCAGGGGAGGCACGCTAAAAGGACCTTGAGACTCTGGTGAGATTGTTTCTTTTTATTTCGGCGCGCCGACGCCTGGATGGATTGAGTGGGCGTTTCCTCATCCTGCTTCAAACAAACTCTTTATCTGAGAGAGCATTTGGACT
>JBBPBX010002916.1:39397-65162 GCA_038048925.1 Garcialebias charrua
TTTTTGATAAATCTTATTTTATGTGTTTAAACGTTCTTGATTTGATGTGTACAGCACTTTGTTGCAGCTGTGGTTGTTTTAAATGGCTTTATAAAAAAAGTACTGTACTGTATTATTATTATTACAGGTACAGTAGTCCCCGGGTTACGGCGGTCTCGACTTACGATGTTTCGACTTTACGAACGCCTCCCATTGAAAAGCATTGTTTCAAGTTATGTGGTTTATGCGCCTTTACACCAGAAAATACGGTACCGAAACAAAATTTATAGGAGAAACGAAACTTACAGGAGGGAGGGAGGGGGGAGCTTTACGTGCTGGAAACTTGAGACCTCAGGCAGGACGGAGCAGAGGAGGAGGTCAGGAGGGGCTAATATGCTAACTCTGGACTGCTGGACCGCACGTGGAACTACAGGATACCTTATTGTTTTGAGCGGAGGGACAGCTGAGCAACAAGCTAACATGCTAACAGACGTCGCTGTAAACGCTGTGAAGCTGCAGGAAGCTCACCAACTCCCAGTAAGAAATTAAATATTTTTTCCCCTTCATTATGGCTTTGAATGTGTGTTTTTTGATAATTATTTAGGGTAATGTGTTAGGATAGGTGAAGTGCTTGGTAAAAAATACAGTACTGTATGTATGAGGGGCCGTTTGGACACATTTTCCGACTTACGGCGATTTTCATGTTACGAACGGGCGTAGGAATGGAACTCCGTCGTAAGTCAAGGACCACCTGTATTTAGAAGCCGATTTACGCAGTTTCCGTCAGTGTCCGCCAGTTTTTGGCAGTGTCCGCCAGTTTTTGGCAGTGTCCGTCAGTTTTCGGTTAGCTTCGGTTAGCTCCGGCCTCGACAGCCGGCTTTGGACGGACCGTGTGTCCGATCAGGGGTTGCCTCGCTCGGATAAATGAGCTGGAAACGCTCTGTGAACTCTGTGGACGTCTCAGGCCCGGAGCAGCAGCCACCGATCGCTCCACCGCATCACACCACGTTGGCCGACACCACTAGCTCACCGCGGGATCCGGTGACCATCCACCATGATAACGCGGAGAAACGGCTGCGCGGCCTCGGATGCTGCTGTGACACTGAGCTAACATGCTTACACGGAGAAACGGCTGCGCGGCCTCGGATGCTGCTGTGACACTGAGCTAACATGCTTACACGGAGAAACGGCTGCGCGGCCTCGGATGCTGCTGTGACACCGAGCTAACGTGCTAACACGCGGAGAAACGTCTTTGAGGCCTCGGATGTTGCCGGGACACAGAGCTAACATGCTAACATGTGGAGAAACGTCTTCGAGGCCTCGGATGATGTCGGGACACGGAGCTAACATGCTAACACGCAGAGAAACGTCTTCGATGCCTCGGATGTTGCCGGGACACGGAGCTAACATGCTAACACGTGGATAAACGGCTTCACCAGCTCCCAGTAAGTTATTAACTCTTATTCCTTTCATTATGGCTCCAAATGTATGGAGCTAACATGCTTTACTGTAAACAGTTTGGACTGCGTGAAGCAGCAGGAAGCTGCAGAGCTCAGACGTGCAACGAGCCAACATGCTAACAGACGGAGACAGGCTTCAGCAGCTCACAGTAAGAAATTAACTATTTTTTTCCTTCATTATGGCTCCAAATGTACTGTATGTGTTTTTTGATAATTATGTAGGGTACTATGTTGGGATAGGCAAAGTGCTTGGTAACTGTACAGTACCGTACATGTACATGTAAGTGGCGGCTAGTGTGTAGTTCCGACTTACGGCGATTTTCGACATATGAACGGGCTTAAGAACTGAACTCGTTCGTAACTCGAGGACTACCTGTAATTGTAAAAGCAATGTCGTCCACTAAAACTTTGAATGTGCTTCAGCCCACAAACCTTACCTTCACCCTACTGTACTTACCGGTAGGTCATATGTTCACAAAAAGTGTAAGAATGGGACAACTAGTAATACCTACAAGCTTGCATATCATAAAAACAGAAGAAAAAAAATTTCATTATCTTTTTTTGGTACATTTTAATTAATTTACAGATTATACAGGACAACACAGATTGCCGTTTTAAATTTTCACATGTGTGTCTGTGACCAATTTGACCAATTTTCTGGTTTGCACACCGATTACACCAAACAAACAGTGAAACACATATCTGGGGAACTACCGTAAATTTGTAATAAAAAAGTCTTAAAAAATGTAAAATACTCATCAAATTACCTGTTTAAATGCTATTAGTGTACTCCTACCCAAAAAGCAAGCAATTTAGCAGCCATAAGGTATGAGGTAAAATTAATAAATTAAAAATAATAAAGGTAGATTCTGAAGCTACAAGGCAAAGTGGTCACAAATAACACTGCAATGGCCATGACTCAACTCAGACACACCAGCAGTTCCTTCAGATCTTCTGCAAAAATGTCTGGCCTCTGCTCAGAAACAATGTCATACTAATTTCTCATGTGCATCATTTAAATTTTTTTACGTGTTTTTCTCTTAATATAGCAGAGTACATTATGTTGTCCTCCAGCGAAAGTAACTCCTTCCAAGATGCTTTCATTTTCAGAACAGTCACACATCACAGTTTGACATACAGACTAAGGCGTCTCCATCACTTCACTTTCTGTCACCGCTGTGCAACATTTGGACAAATATAACCTTGTATTCAGTCAGTGTTAAACAGACATAGTTTTGACATTTGGATGTAGTTGGCCTCAGCGTGAAACTGTCAGTCCACGTCCAGACCCAGAGGTGGTGATGTCATGCAGCCAGGCCCTGCATGATTGTTTTGAACTCTGGTTTTGGCAGTCTTGCAGTCCTGACTTCATGCACAGGAAAATGTCACAACCGAGTCCAGCATTCTGTGTGTGTGCAGTAATCTCTGATCATTTTACAATCTTTGATTAAATAATAAAAAAAAATATGTGCTGTTGTCGAATGAAACAACACAGAACCTTTGGGCTTTAAACCTGCACTAACTCACTGAGATGAACCCAGATTGATTACTTGCAAAATGCAACTCTGATAGAAAACCAGGAGGTGGCAGCAACTGTGAACATCACTCTTTTGTACTTTAACTTAATTTTTTTGTCTTTACAGTACTTTTTTTTATTATTTTCGTCTGCTGTAGCTTGTTGGGTCATTGGTGCCGCCCTCTTGTATTATTGAGGCTGCAGGTTCAAACCCAGGATGTGGCAGGAAAGGCATCCAATGTGAAACATCTTAAGGTCACTCACTCTGACCCTGCAGAAGGGAGCAGCTGAATGTACAACTTTTACTGTTACTTTTGTTTCCAAAGTCATTAAATGTGTCAACTAGGTCAGGGGTCTGCAACCTTTACGATCAAGAGCCATATGCTCCTTTGCTCACTAAATTAAGTGTCTGGAGCCACAGTAATCTGGTCCAACTGTGATCATCAACTGAACCACTTTAAATTTGTTGGAGGGGTCTTTTCTGGCCAGTGGACTTTATAAAACTAAAAATATCAAATTGTTTTCAGCATCTGTATTTCAAGACAAATGACTGGGTTGTTGTAAAGCAAGAAAAGATAAATATAGATTTTAAGAATTCTGTAAAATTTTAAACAACTACAAAGTATGCAGGCCTATGATTTTATTTTTACTGTGGAAAAATTAAGTAATTTACTTTGACAAGATAAAGCAGAAAGTGAGCATGGTTTACTCTTTGTATTAATAATAATAATAATAATAATAATAATAATAATAATCATTTTATTTGAAAGCGCCTTTCATGACACCCAAGGACACTTAACAAACGCAGTTCAAACGTCAAGTAACAAATTGAAATATAAAATACATAAAGAATATAAAATACAAAAGAATTTAAAATACATTTAGTAAAGTTAATGATAAGCTAGTCTAAAGAGATGTGTTTTCAGAGCAGTGTTGAACAGGGAGAGGTGGTGTTTCGAAGGTCTGGCGGTAGAGCGTTCCAGAGGTGAGGGGCAGAGCAGGTGAAGGCCCTGCTCCCCATGGTGGAGAGGCGGGCAGAGGGTACATGGAGATGTAGCGAAGAGGAGGATCTGAGAGAGTGTGATGGGATGGAGATTTGTAGGAGGTCAGATAGATAAGGAGGGGCAAGGTTGTGGATAGCTTTGAACGTGAGAAGTAGAATTTTGAAGACAATGCGTGATTTAACCGGGAGCCAGTGGAGCTGCTGCAGGACAGGAGTGATGTGGTTATAGTAGGAGGTTTGAGTGATGACACCAGCAGCTCCTTCAGATCTTCATCAAAAATGTCTGGCCTCTGCTCAGAAACAATGTCATACTAATTTATCATGAGCATCATTTAAAATGTTTTTAGGCGTTTTTCTTTTAATATAGCAGAGTTCGTTAAACATGTATTGTTTTACTATTCACATATTTGCAATAAAAAAAGACAAGACGACTGTTAAAACAACCCTTTTTAAAGTTTAGTCTAACAACCAATAAAATTAAGTTTTATGTTAGCTTTGGTCAAAGCTTGAAAGAGCCGCTGTAGATGGACCAAAGATGCATTTGTGGCTCCACAGGTGCACATTGTGTTAGAAACATTAACCAAAATAAGTCAAATTGCTATCAAGTCCAGTAAATTCCATTTGCCATCCTTTGGGCTTCTGGCAGTCGATAGAAAACTCTTCTCTGCGATAAAGCTTTTTTGTGGTACATAGAAATGGAAAAATGGTAAGAATGCCAATAACCAGAGGTTAACAGAGACACGATCTGCTCTGCAAGTCAAATGTGAAAACTGGGGAGCCAAACCACTGAACCCCACACCAATTATTTTATTTATTTTTTACAGCCAAAAGACTTAAGAAGCTGTGGTTTGATTTCCTCAACATTCAAATGGTACAAAATGCATTCAGTCTGAGCCATGTTGGGTTAAAATAAAGAAAAAATAAATCTGCTGTGTGGTTTTCCATTAACAGAGTTTGCATTTTCTAAATATATATATAGAATAAAAAGCAAAATACTAAAGGAGCTGGGGGGGGGTTTCTCTCACCAATCTCTGCAAATCTCATCAGGTCAGCTTGATCACCTCTTTCAAACATTTACATGGTAAACAAATCTCTCACACTGAGCGTGTTTATGTAAATCCCACATCTGCAACCACCGCACCTTGGATCAGATCCTTCTTTGGCTCACACTTTTTGTCTGAGGTCAGCCTGCTCAGCCCCTGGCCCAAGAATCACATCAGTGCGCGCTATCAAGCCCATATGAAGGCAATAAAAACGAATTCAATCCAGACTTCATAGTCCCCTTTCTGCGTGTGCATTATCATGAGCCAAAGATATGTTAACTCTGCACACATGCACGTACTGTACAAGGAAAATGTTGATATGTAAGCCTAGATACAGAACTATAGAAGACTATTTCTATATTTAAAAACAACTAGATAAATTGCATTTCCTGTGAAAATGTGAATGCTTATTGCAGAAGAACTTGCTGAAAAACTGCTGAAATCAGCTAAACAAAAACATGTTGAAAAGTAGCTGAAATGGAAAAACAAACCAAAGCTAGAAGAAAGCAGAAAGAACACATATTTGCTGAATAAGGTTTAAAAAAGCAGAAATTAGCACACAAATTAGGATTTTATCTAAAAAAGCTGAAATTAGCAAAAAATGGCAACCCAGGGGGGGGGGGGGTTTAAGAAGCTTAAATTGGCAAAAGAAAATGGCGAGAGCACAATTTTGTCCAATTAGGATGAAAGAAGCAGAAATCAATTATCTGAAGAAAAAAATTGCTGAAGTTTCCCCAGAATAGCTGAATAGCTAAAGAAGCAGACATAAGCTTAAATTAACAGAATGAAGCAGAAATAGCACAAGTTTTCTCAATTAGGCTGAAAGAAGCAGAAACACAAAAAAGTGGAATATATCTGGAAAAAAAGCTGAAATTTCCCCAAAACAGCCGAATAGTACGGTAGCTAAAAAGACAGAAAGAAGCTTAAATTAGCAGAAGGAAGCAGAAACAGCACAGATTTCCCCAATTAGGTGTGTAGTTAGCCCAATTAGTTCGTGTGAATGCTTATTAAGCATTCACACAATTAAAAGAAAAACATCCTCTAAGCATACCGGTAATTACAAGACACAATCTCAAAATTATTATGAACTAATGTCATATTTATGACATAGCATCTCATAATTATTAAAACTGTTTTAGCATATCATGCTCAGTTATAATTTTAGGATTGTGTATCATAATTATGAATTAGAATTATGGATTTTTTTTTTTTTTTAAGAAACTGGCAAAAATAGTCTTCCATACATTAGATTGTGAGTTTATGAGTTTATTAAAGAGAACCGAGATTTAAAAAACATATGACAAAGGCAACATTGAAAAAAAAAATGTACGTAAACCCTTTATTTTTCTCAGAATATATCACATAATTACAAAAAAGAATTCTACTGTACTTTAAAAAAAATAAGTCTAGGAAACAAAAGATACAATACAAATCAGATTTGCTCAGTGACTGTCTAAATTGCTTAAAAAGCAGAAGTCTGACTGAGCTAATGTCCCTGCTTTGTTTGTGTCCTTTTTGGATAAAACTAGGCACAGACAAAAATATAAATGTGTATATTTTATGTTTGTGACCAAACAGTAGTAGCATTGATAAAAGCATTGAAGACTAAAAGTGAAAACAAAGCACAGCACTGCTTTCAGAGCACCTGTAGTCGTTTCAAGACAAAGCCAGAATTTTCCTGGATGTGAGGCCTCTCTGGGCCTCTAGCCACAGGAGGGGGGGTGTCAGCCCCCGCCCACATAAGGTCCACTGGTGATAAGTTCAACCTAACCCCAGCTCCTGTGGTGCGAGTCCTAACGAGTCAAGGGTCGATCTCCATCGGAACAACAGTGAGGATGGCGTCCTCGTTGCCACGGCGAACAACAACTTTCAAAGTGTCATCTTTCTTGACGGCAGCGCTGACGTCAGTCGCTGTTGAAATCCGCTGGCCGTTGATAGAGATGATGACATCATGTTCTTTAAGTCCACCACTGAAGAAAAGAAGATTAGTTATTGAGAGATTTACAAGCTGCAAGTTGCCCAGAACAGCAGAAACCTTTTGATTTATAGGCCTGGTTATTATAGTTGAGTGCAATGAGGTTTTAGTGCAAAATATCGTTTTACTTTTAGCTCATTGCATCTTTTAGTGTGGAGTCCAAGTTTGGATGTGCAGACTTCCCTCTCCAAAGCCACATCCTCTCGTTCTCACTGAAATGTCAAGGGATTCCCAGCACGACCAAGAGATATAATCTATCTTGTAAGTCCTGGGGCTGCCTCGAGGTCTCCTCCTGGAGGGACACGTCTGCAACACCTCCCCCTGGGAGGCATCTAGATCACATGCCTGAACCACCCCCGACCTTCTGAGTCAAAGGAGCAGCTAACCACCTCCTCAAATTCTTCAGCTCATACCAGAATCTTATCTAGTACGGTAATCCCTTTGTATTAAATTAAATCTACACTGTTGTTCATTTTCACGTTCTATTATTTTTGAGGAATGTTACGGGAAATGGTACGACTTTACAATAAGGCTCCACTTATAGATGCTAATAAATAGTTTATAGATTAGTTATTAATTCCCCTATAAACATTTTATAAATCATTAATAACTGCTTATTATGCATTAATTAAGGGCGAGACAGAAACAAAACTGACCAGTTTCTTCAGTCAAATCTGTTCACCCGTTTCATCTAGAGTTGTTATATTAAACATTTCAGACTAAGTTACTACCTTGTAAGCACAATAAGCATTTGTAAACCTTTTTCTTTTTTAGGATATTGTACTTTATCACTGTATTATAAGTATCTACAATTATAGATACTTATAATGCAGTGATAAGTACAATATTGTATGCTAAAGAATTAAGTTTACAAATGCTTATTGTGTTTATTGTGTCTGGGCCTCCCTCTCAAGCTACTGCCCCAGCGACCTGACTTTGGAATAAGTGGAAGATAATGGATGGATGATTATTGGGCTTACAAGGTAGTAACTTAGTATGAAATGTTTATTACTGACTAACAACTCTAGATGATAAATATAGCTGAATTGGCTCACTAGTACGGTATTTGGCAAGAAACTGGTCAGTTTAGTCTCTTTCTCACCCTTAATTAATGCAAAATAAGCAGTTATTAATGATTTATAAAGTGTTTATAGCGGAATTAATAACACATCCATAAACTATTTATTAGCCACCTATAAGGGGAGCCTTACTGTAAAGTGGTACCCAAGAAAAGGACTAAACTTGAACTAAACTACATTTTCTTCATGAATTAAAGCTTAAATATTAGTTGCATTAAAAAAATGTGTTGTGCTGAGCACCTTAGAAAAAACAGAGAAGTTAAAATGACAAAAATTTCCTACACTTTTTTAAAATAAAACCTTAAAATCAATTTTTTTGTTGCTTTTATGACCATTTGTTTCTTTCTCTAAAAATGCAACAAACAATTTTTTAAATTATAGCCATTTCTATTTAAAATAGTTTAATTTACTGCACACGTCTCTACTACCATCATCAACACAATGTGATGATTTTAATGAAGCAGTAATAATGTACAGTATTAATTAAAAGCATATCATATATCAGTAACTGAACGTGTTGGCCAAATGTTTTGCCATAATAAAAGAACAGATCAGCAACGATAGTAAAACTGACTTCAAACACAACCTCTTAATTACAACCACATGTAAACACCACACATTCACTTCTACAGCATCCATTAACAACAGCAATCACGTATTGCTCTCATTACTCTCAGCTGCCCTAACACTCCCAGCACAGCAAACATCAGGCTACTTACATCACAGCAAAGACTTGCAAAAAGCCATAAACCAACACAAGTCGAACCATGATCAAGAGCACACAACAGAACCAAGAAAAGAACACCAAATATGAAAGGAACCACAGAAATATTTAGAGTTAAGTGGTGAGTAATCTCTGATGGGGCCTTGTAGGAAAGAGACAAAAAGTGAGCAGGCACAGGAAACCACAGCGCTGCTAGTCACCTCCCTGCATAAGGTTTGAAGGAAACGGCTGACCTCAGCGTCTCCTGAGCCCCACTCCTCTGGAGCTGCAATGGTGGCTGATGCCAGTGTAGGAGGAGATGAGTATATAGCACTTTAGGCATGTTAGCCATCAGTTTACGTCCTAGTATGTCAGTTGGGTGGGAGGCTGCGTGTGCGAGTGCATACCGTATTTTCTGGACTATAGGTCGCACCTTTATATACGTCGCTTTGTTCAATTATTGTCAATCAATGCTGAAAATGACGACCACAGAAGCATGCACGGAAGGACTTTTCACAAGATTAACACGGTAAAAACAATTATTTGTCTGCTGAGAATTATAGCAAACATGTGTCTTAGCTTNCGTAAGAAAACAGCTGTCCTATTATGAATTCTAAAGAAAAACAAAAAACTAAATCAATCTTGAATTTTACAATTTCTGCGAGATGTAAACAATCCAATACACATGTACTTAAATCAGTAATTTAGTTACATTCCTTGCTGCCACTGTCAGTATGAATAGATATAGATGCAGCATTTCCTCTTCTAACTTACCTTAATTTCTGGACTATTGAGCGCAAACTGCACCCACTAAATTCAAAAAGAAAAAAAAATTGTACGTACCGGGTATATACTGTAGGCCACACTTGTGCTTAAGCCGCGAGTGTCCACATTGTAACGAGACATTTACAGAAAAATGCTTTAAAAAGTTTTAATTAAATACGTACTGGTAACAATCACAAATATGTACAGTACAAAGTTTCTTCCCAGTGGACCAATGAACCATCGGTAATTCCATTGGTCAGGTTTTTTTCTAACCTTTTTATGGTAAATGGTAAATGGAGCTTACTTATATAGCACTTTCCAGCCCCCTATGAGGGGCCCCAAAGCGCTTCACAGTACCAGCCATCCACCCATTCATACACCGGTAGTGGTAGGCTACCATGCAAGGCGCCAGCCAGTCCTACCGGGAGCAACTCGGGATTAAGTGTCTTGCCCAGGGACACAACGAGGTATGCCGTGACCGGGGATCGAACCGGGGACCTTTCGGTCCTGAGCTGGCTGCCCTGCCTCTACACCATCTCGACCCCCTATACAGGTAGTCTCACTGAGTCACAAGGACCCACCCCCCTAGAGGGACGTGTATCGGGCAGCTATGTGAGCGCCCAGGTGCTTCTTCTTCTTCTTCTTTCGGCCTTTCCGTCTATAGGGTTCACCACAGCAAGTCATCCTCCTCCATCTCACTCTGTCCTCTGCATCCTCTGTCCTCACTCCAACTACCTCCATGCCCTCTCTAACTGCATCCATATATCTCCTCTTTGGCCTTCTTCTTTGTCTTTTTTCTGGCAGCTGCATTTCTAACATCCTTCTACCAATATACCCACTGTCCCTCCTCTGGACATGTCCAAACCATCTCAAGTCTGGCCTCTCTTAACGCCCTTCCTGACACAACCCTCACCATTTACCCGGGCTTGGGACCGTCACAAGAGATACACTGGCTTCTGCTCCCTAGTGACTGGTTTGTGAGTGTCCAGATGCAACCAAACTACCGGTAAATGTTTTGGCCGCATGAAGCTCATTACTGTAGTCTGTTAATTTTTTTATTTAAATTAACCTTTATTTAACCAGGCAAATCCCAATGAGATCACAGATCTCTTGCAAGGGAGGCCCGGAGAAAACTCACGCAAGCACGAGAAGAACCTGCAAACTCCACACAGAAAGATCCAAGATCCAACCGAGGATTGAACCCAGGACCTTCTTGCTGTGAGGCAGCAGTGCTAACCACTGAGCCTATAAGCTGCAGTGTTCAAAGCGCGTGAAAACATTAGCAGCTTATAGTCCAGAAATTACTGCATTTACTCTAGTTTAACAAAAGTACCGTATTTCCGGACTACAAGTCACACCTTTTTGCCTAATTTGCATGCCCTGCGACTTACAGAGAGGTGAGACTTGTTTATGGATTTTTTCCCGTATTTTTAGACCAATTTTTGGCTCAGATATGACCATTTTTCCATTTTGGCAAAAATGGTTGTCTGCTAGGGTACACCAACCGTTCCCACCTCATGTGTCCGACGAGAGCCTCCTCTGGACGGACTCAGTCTGTCGCAGCCCGGCCTCCTGCTCTGGAGGTATGAACTAGCTACTTCACTGTTAGCTCAGTGTTTGTTAGCAAAATAGGTCAAGAACCACAGGACAGATTTTGATCAAACTTACAGAACGTAATCACTAAGATGGATATTTACAACTGATTAGCTTTATGAGATGTTTGAGATAAAATTAAATGTTTTATAGATGTAAATGTGTCGGTTAGCTTAGTTGATTTTTCCTTGTACGTTTGAGCAAATAGCTCATAAACCACACAGCAGATTTTTTTTCAAACTTACAGAAAGTAATCACTAGATGTACATTTACAAACTGTTAGCTGTTGGAGTTATTTGAGATAAAATTCAATGTTTTATAGACGTAAATGTGTCGCGGTTAGCTTCGTTGTTTTTCCTTGTACTTTTTCAAAGTGAAAAAATTTAAATCCAGCAGATTTGACCATTACGTGAATTTATTAAGGAACGGTTAAGCTAAGAGGGGAGTGGTGGCGCAAAGGTTAAGAAGGTGAGCTTGTGATCGGAAGGTCGCCGGTTCAAGCCCCGGTACCGACAACATCAAAGATGTGGGTGGGATAAGTGAAGCGGTCACACTTGTATCCACCCTCATCTGCCCCACTCTGGGCCCTTGAGCAAGGCCCTTAACCCCCACCATCTGCTCCCCCGGGAACCCTAGATATCAGCTCTCTGCTCCACACAGAGGGCTGTGGTTGCTCGGTGGTCTGTGGTTGTGTCAGGAAGGGCATCCGGCGTAAAAACAACTGCCAAATCTTCGTGCGACCAGTTCGCTGTGGCGACCCCTAACGCAGGGAATAAAGCCGAAAAGAAAAAAAAAAAAAAAAAATTAAGGAACGGTTAAGCTAAGACACATGTTTGCTATAATTCTCAGCAGACAAATAATTGTTTTTACCGTGTTAATCTTGTGAAAAGTCCTTCCGTGCATGCTTCTGTGGTCGTCATTTTCAGCAGGGCAAATGACTCGCTGACGCGTCTCGTAGCGGTGACGCATAATAGATGGGACTTGTATAAAGGTGCAACCTGTTTATGGATTTTTCCAATTTATTGACAATAATTGGACAAAGTGACTTATATAAAGGTGCGACCTATAGTCCAGAAAATACTGTATGCACTCGCACACGTAGCCTCCCACCCAACTGACATACTAGGACGTAAACTGATGGCTAACATGCCTAAAGTGCTATATACTCATCTCCTCCTACACTGGCATCAGCCACCATTGCAGCTCCAGAGGAGTGGGGCTCAGGAGACGCTGAGGTCAGCCGTTTCCTTCAAACCTTATGCAGGGAGGTGACTAGCAGCGCTGTGGTTTCCTGTGCCTGCTCACTTTTTGTCTCTTTCCTACAAGGCCCCATCAGAGATTACTCACCACTTAACTCTAAATATTTCTGTGGTTCCTTTCATATTTGGTGTTCTTTTCTTGGTTCTGTTGTGTGCTCTTGATCATGGTTCGACTTGTGTTGGTTTATGGCTTTTTGCAAGTCTTTGCTGTGATGTAAGTAGCCTGATGTTTGCTGTGCTGGGAGTGTTAGGGCAGCTGAGAGTAATGAGAGCAATACGTGATTGCTGTTGTTAATGGATGCTGTAGAAGTGAATGTGTGGTGTTTACATGTGGTTGTAATTAAGAGGTTGTGTTTGAAGTCAGTTTTACTATCGTTGCTGATCTGTTCTTTTATTATGGCAAAACATTTGGCCAACACGTTCAGTTACTGATATATGATATGCTTTTAATTAATACTGTACATTATTACTGCTTCATTAAAATCATCACATTGTGTTGATGATGGTAGTAGAGACGTGTGCAGTAAATTAAACTATTTTAAATAGAAATGGCTATAATTTAAAAAATTGTTTGTTGCATTTTTAGAGAAAGAAACAAATGGTCATAAAAGCAACAAAAAAATTGATTTTAAGGTTTTATTTTAAAAAAGTGTAGGAAATTTTTGTCATTTTAACTTCTCTGTTTTTTCTAAGGTGCTCAGCACAACACATTTTTTTAATGCAACTAATATTTAAGCTTTAATTCATGAAGAAAATGTAGTTTAGTTAAATTTTAGTAATTTTCTTGGGTACCACTTTACAGTGAGGCTCCCCTTATAGGTGGCTAATAAATAGTTTATGGATGTGTTATTAATTCCACTATAAACACTTTATAAATCATTAATAACTGCTTATTATGCATTAATTAAGGGTGAGAGACTAAACTGACCAGTTTCTTGCCAAATAGTGAGCCAATTCAGCTATATTTCATCTAGAGTTGTTAGTCAGTAATAAACATTTCATACTAAGTTACTACCTTGTAAGCCCAATAATCATCCATCCATTATCTTCCACTTATTCCAAAGTCAGGTCGCTGGGGCAGTAGCTTGAGCGGGAGGCCCAGACACAATAAGCACAATAAGCATTTGTAAACTTAATTGTTTAGCATACAATATTGTACTTATCACTACGTTATAAGTATCTATAATTGTAGATACTTATAATACAGTGATAAAGTACAATATCCTAAAAAATATATAGGTTTACAAATGCTTATTGTGCTTACAAGGTAGTAACTTAGTCTGAAATGTTTAATATAACAACTCTAGATGAAACGGGTGAACAGATTTGACTGAAGAAACTGGTCAGTTTTGTTTCTGTCTCGCCCCTTAATTAATGCATAATAAGCAGTTATTAATGATTTATAAAATGTTTATAGAGGAATTAATAACATATCTATAAACTGTTTATTAGCATCTATAAGTGGAGCCTTATTGTAAAGTCGTACATTTTCCCGTAACATTCCTCAAAAATAATAGAACGTGAAAATGAACAACAGTGTAGATTTAATTTAATACAAAGGGATTACCGTACTAGATAAGATTCTGGTATGAGCTGAAGAATTTGAGGAGGTGGTTAGCTGCTCCTTTGACTCAGAAGGTCGGGGGTGGTTCAGGCATGTGATCTAGATGCCTCCCAGGGGGAGGTGTTGCAGACGTGTCCCTCCAGGAGGAGACCTCGAGGCAGCCCCAGGACTTACAAGATAGATTATATCTCTTGGTCGTGCTGGGAATCCCTTGACATTTCAGTGAGAACGAGAGGATGTGGCTTTGGAGAGGGAAGTCTGCACATCCAAACTTGGACTCCACACTAAAAGATGCAATGAGCTAAAAGTAAAACGATATTTTGCACTAAAACCTCATTGCACTCAACTATAATAACCAGGCCTATAAATCAAAAGGTTTCTGCTGTTCTGGGCAACTTGCAGCTTGTAAATCTCTCAATAACTAATCTTCTTTTCTTCAGTGGTGGACTTAAAGAACATGATGTCATCATCTCTATCAACGGCCAGCGGATTTCAACAGCGACTGACGTCAGCGCTGCCGTCAAGAAAGATGACACTTTGAAAGTTGTTGTTCGCCGTGGCAACGAGGACGCCATCCTCACTGTTGTTCCGATGGAGATCGACCCTTGACTCGTTAGGACTCGCACCACAGGAGCTGGGGTTAGGTTGAACTTATCACCAGTGGACCTTATGTGGGCGGGGGCTGACACCCCCCCTCCTGTGGCTAGAGGCCCAGAGAGGCCTCACATCCAGGAAAATTCTGGCTTTGTCTTGAAACGACTACAGGTGCTCTGAAAGCAGTGCTGTGCTTTGTTTTCACTTTTAGTCTTCAATGCTTTTATCAATGCTACTACTGTTTGGTCACAAACATAAAATATACACATTTATATTTTTGTCTGTGCCTAGTTTTATCCAAAAAGGACACAAACAAAGCAGGGACATTAGCTCAGTCAGACTTCTGCTTTTTAAGCAATTTAGACAGTCACTGAGCAAATCTGATTTGTATTGTATCTTTTGTTTCCTAGACTTATTTTTTTTAAAGTACAGTAGAATTCTTTTTTGTAATTATGTGATATATTCTGAGAAAAATAAAGGGTTTACGTACATTTTTTTTTTCAATGTTGCCTTTGTCATATGTTTTTTAAATCTCGGTTCTCTTTAATAAACTCATAAACTCACAATCTAATGTATGGAAGACTATTTTTGCCAGTTTCTTAAAAAAAAAAAAAATCCATAATTCTAATTCATAATTATGATACACAATCCTAAAATTATAACTGAGCATGATATGCTAAAACAGTTTTAATAATTATGAGATGCTATGTCATAAATATGACATTAGTTCATAATAATTTTGAGATTGTGTCTTGTAATTACCGGTATGCTTAGAGGATGTTTTTCTTTTAATTGTGTGAATGCTTAATAAGCATTCACACGAACTAATTGGGCTAACTACACACCTAATTGGGGAAATCTGTGCTGTTTCTGCTTCCTTCTGCTAATTTAAGCTTCTTTCTGTCTTTTTAGCTACCGTACTATTCGGCTGTTTTGGGGAAATTTCAGCTTTTTTTCCAGATATATTCCACTTTTTTGTGTTTCTGCTTCTTTCAGCCTAATTGAGAAAACTTGTGCTATTTCTGCTTCATTCTGTTAATTTAAGCTTATGTCTGCTTCTTTAGCTATTCAGCTATTCTGGGGAAACTTCAGCAATTTTTTTCTTCAGATAATTGATTTCTGCTTCTTTCATCCTAATTGGACAAAATTGTGCTCTCGCCATTTTCTTTTGCCAATTTAAGCTTCTTAAACCCCCCCCCCCCCTGGGTTGCCATTTTTTGCTAATTTCAGCTTTTTTAGATAAAATCCTAATTTGTGTGCTAATTTCTGCTTTTTTAAACCTTATTCAGCAAATATGTGTTCTTTCTGCTTTCTTCTAGCTTTGGTTTGTTTTTCCATTTCAGCTACTTTTCAACATGTTTTTGTTTAGCTGATTTCAGCAGTTTTTCAGCAAGTTCTTCTGCAATAAGCATTCACATTTTCACAGGAAATGCAATTTATCTAGTTGTTTTTAAATATAGAAATAGTCTTCTATAGTTCTGTATCTAGGCTTACATATCAACATTTTCCTTGTACAGTACGTGCATGTGTGCAGAGTTAACATATCTTTGGCTCATGATAATGCACACGCAGAAAGGGGACTATGAAGTCTGGATTGAATTCGTTTTTATTGCCTTCATATGGGCTTGATAGCGCGCACTGATGTGATTCTTGGGCCAGGGGCTGAGCAGGCTGACCTCAGACAAAAAGTGTGAGCCAAAGAAGGATCTGATCCAAGGTGCGGTGGTTGCAGATGTGGGATTTACATAAACACGCTCAGTGTGAGAGATTTGTTTACCATGTAAATGTTTGAAAGAGGTGATCAAGCTGACCTGATGAGATTTGCAGAGATTGGTGAGAGAAACCCCCCCCCAGCTCCTTTAGTATTTTGCTTTTTATTCTATATATATATTTAGAAAATGCAAACTCTGTTAATGGAAAACCACACAGCAGATTTATTTTTTCTTTATTTTAACCCAACATGGCT
The DNA here is from genome assembly GCA_038048925.1 of Garcialebias charrua. Classification (NCBI taxonomy): domain Eukaryota; kingdom Metazoa; phylum Chordata; class Actinopteri; order Cyprinodontiformes; family Rivulidae; genus Garcialebias; species Garcialebias charrua. The sequence goes on from JBBPBX010002916.1 coordinate 55,897, forward strand.
CAGACTGAATGCATTTTGTACCATTTGAATGTTGAGGAAATCAAACCACAGCTTCTTAAGTCTTTTGGCTGTAAAAAATAAATAAAATAATTGGTGTGGGGTTCAGTGGTTTGGCTCCCCAGTTTTCACATTTGACTTGCAGAGCAGATCGTGTCTCTGTTAACCTCTGGTTATTGGCATTCTTACCATTTTTCCATTTCTATGTACCACAAAAAAGCTTTATCGCAGAGAAGAGTTTTCTATCGACTGCCAGAAGCCCAAAGGATGGCAAATGGAATTTACTGGACTTGATAGCAATTTGACTTATTTTGGTTAATGTTTCTAACACAATGTGCACCTGTGGAGCCACAAATGCATCTTTGGTCCATCTACAGCGGCTTTTTCAAGCTTTGACCAAAGCTAACATAAAACTGAATTTTATTGGTTGTTAGACTAAACTTTAAAAAGGGTTGTTTTAACAGTCGTCTTGTCTTTTTTTATTGCAAATATGTGAATAGTAAAACAATACATGTTTAACGAACTCTGCTATATTAAAAGAAAAACGCCTAAAAACATTTTAAATGATGCTCATGATAAATTAGTATGACATTGTTTCTGAGCAGAGGCCAGACATTTTTGATGAAGATCTGAAGGAGCTGCTGGTGTCATCACTCAAATCTCCTACTATAACCACATCACTCCTGTCCTGCAGCAGCTCCACTGGCTCCCGGTTAAATCACGCATCATCTTCAAAATTCTACTTCTCACGTTCAAATCTATCCACAACCTTGCCCCTCCTTATCTATCTGACCTCCTACAAATCTCCATCCCATCACGCTCTCTCAGATCCTCCTCTTCGCTACATCTCCATGTACCCTCTGCCCGCCTCTCCACCATGGGGAGCAGGGCCTTCACCTGCTCTGCCCCTCACCTCTGGAACGCTCTACCGCCAGACCTTCGAAACACCACCTCCCTTTCCCTGTTCAAGACTGCTCTGAAAACACATCTCTTTAGACTAGCTTATCATTAACTTTACTAAATGTATTTTAAATTCTTTTGTATTTTATATTCTTTATGTATTTTATATTTCAATTTGTTACTTGACGTTTGAACTGCGTTTGTTAAGTGTCCTTGGGTGTCATGAAAGGCGCTTTCAAATAAAATGCTTATTATTATTATTATTATTATTATTATTATTATTAATACAAAGAGTAAACCATGCTCACTTTCTGCTTTATCTTGTCAAAGTAAATTACTTAATTTTTCCACAGTAAAAATAAAATCATAGGCCTGCATACTTTGTAGTTGTTTAAAATTTTACAGAATTCTTAAAATCTATATTTATCTTTTCTTGCTTTACAACAACCCAGTCATTTGTCTTGAAATACAGATGCTGAAAACAATTTGATATTTTTAGTTTTATAAAGTCCACTGGCCAGAAAAGACCCCTCCAACAAATTTAAAGTGGTTCAGTTGATGATCACAGTTGGACCAGATTACTGTGGCTCCAGACACTTAATTTAGTGAGCAAAGGAGCATATGGCTCTTGATCGTAAAGGTTGCAGACCCCTGACCTAGTTGACACATTTAATGACTTTGGAAACAAAAGTAACAGTAAAAGTTGTACATTCAGCTGCTCCCTTCTGCAGGGTCAGAGTGAGTGACCTTAAGATGTTTCACATTGGATGCCTTTCCTGCCACATCCTGGGTTTGAACCTGCAGCCTCAATAATACAAGAGGGCGGCACCAATGACCCAACAAGCTACAGCAGACGAAAATAATAAAAAAAAGTACTGTAAAGACAAAAAAATTAAGTTAAAGTACAAAAGAGTGATGTTCACAGTTGCTGCCACCTCCTGGTTTTCTATCAGAGTTGCATTTTGCAAGTAATCAATCTGGGTTCATCTCAGTGAGTTAGTGCAGGTTTAAAGCCCAAAGGTTCTGTGTTGTTTCATTCGACAACAGCACATATTTTTTTTTATTATTTAATCAAAGATTGTAAAATGATCAGAGATTACTGCACACACACAGAATGCTGGACTCGGTTGTGACATTTTCCTGTGCATGAAGTCAGGACTGCAAGACTGCCAAAACCAGAGTTCAAAACAATCATGCAGGGCCTGGCTGCATGACATCACCACCTCTGGGTCTGGACGTGGACTGACAGTTTCACGCTGAGGCCAACTACATCCAAATGTCAAAACTATGTCTGTTTAACACTGACTGAATACAAGGTTATATTTGTCCAAATGTTGCACAGCGGTGACAGAAAGTGAAGTGATGGAGACGCCTTAGTCTGTATGTCAAACTGTGATGTGTGACTGTTCTGAAAATGAAAGCATCTTGGAAGGAGTTACTTTCGCTGGAGGACAACATAATGTACTCTGCTATATTAAGAGAAAAACACGTAAAAAAATTTAAATGATGCACATGAGAAATTAGTATGACATTGTTTCTGAGCAAAGGCCAGACATTTTTGCAGAAGATCTGAAGGAACTGCTGGTGTGTTTGAGTTGAGTCATGGCCATTTCAGTGTTACTTGTGACCACTTTGCCTTGTAGCTGCAGAATCTACCTTTATTATTTTTAATTAATTAATTTTACCTCATACCTTATGGCTGCTAAATTGCTTGCTTTTTGGGTAGGAGTACACTAATAGCATTTAAACAGGTAATTTGATGAGTATTTTACATTTTTTAAGACTTTTTTATTACAAATTTACGGTAGTTCCCCAGATATGTGTTTCACTGTTTGTTTGGTGTAATCGGTGTGCAAACCAGAAAATTGGTCAAATTGGTCACAGACACACATGTGAAAATTTAAAACGGCAATCTGTGTTGTCCTGTATAATCTGTAAATTAATTAAAATGTACCAAAAAATGATAATGATTTTTTTTCTTCTGTTCTTATGATATGCAAGCTAGGTATTACTAGTTGTCCCATTCTTACACTTTTTGTGAACATATGACCTACCGGTAAGTACAGTAGGGTGAAGGTAAGGTTTGTGGGCTGAAGCACATTCAAAGTTTTAGTGGACGACATTGCTTTTACAAATACAGGTAGTCCTCGAGTAACGAACGAGTTCCGCTCTTACGCCCGTTCATATGTCGAAAATCGCCGTAAGTCGGAAGTACACACTAGCCGCCACTTACACACGTACATGTACGGTACTGTACAGTTACCAAGCACTTTGCCTATCCTAACATAGTACCCTACATAATTATCAAAAACACATACAGTACATTTGGAGCCATAATGAAGGAAAAAAATAGTTAATTTCTTACTGTGAGCTGCTGAAGCCTGTCTCCGTCTGTTAGCATGTTGGCTCGTTGCACGTCTGAGCTCTGCAGCTTCCTGCTGCTTCACGCGGTCCAAACTGTTTACAGTAACGCATGTTAGCTCCATACATTTGGAGCCATAATGAAGGGAATAAGAGTTAATAACTTACTGGGAGCTAGTGAAGCCGTTTATCCGCGTGTTAGCATGTTAGCTCCGTGTCCTGGCAACATCCGAGGCCTCAAAGACGTTTCTCTGCGTGTTAGCATGTTAGCTCCGTGTCCCGACATCATCCGAGGCCTTGAAGACGTTTCTCCACATGTTAGCATGTTAGCTCGGTGTCCCGGCAACATCCGAGGCCTCGAAGACGTTTCTCCACATGTTAGCATGTTAGCTCGGTGTCCCGGCAACATCCGAGGCCTCAAAGACGTTTCTCTGCGTGTTAGCATGTTAGCTCCGTGTCCCGACATCATCCGAGGCCTCGAAGACGTTTCTCCACATGTTAGCATGTTAGCTCGGTGTCCCGGCAACATCCGAGGCCTCGAAGACGTTTCTCCGCGTGTTAGCACGTTAGCTCGGTGTCACAGCAGCATCTGAGGTCGCGCAGCCGTTTCTCTGTGTTAGAATGTTAGCTCAGTGTCACAGCAGCATCCGAGGCCGCGCAGCCGTTTCTCCGCGTTAGCATGGTGGATGGTCACCGGATCCCGCGGTGAGCTAGTGGTGTCGGCCATCGTGGTGTTATGCGGCGGAGCGATCGGTGGCTGCTGCTCCGGGCCTGAGACGTCCACAGAGTTCACAGAGCGTTTCCAGCTCATTTATCCGAGCGAGGCAACCCCTGATCGGACACACGGTCCGTCCAAAGCCGGCTGCCGAGGCCGGAGCTAACCGAAGCTAACAGAAAACTGACGGACACTGCCGAAAACTGGCTGACACTGACGGAAACTGCGTAAATCGGCTTCTAAATACAGGTGGTCCTTGACTTACAACGGAGTTCCATTCCTACGCCCGTTCGTAACATGAAAATCGTCGTAAGTCGGAAAATACGTCCAAACGGCCCCTCATACATACAGTACTGTATTTTTTACCAAGCACTTCGCCTATCCTAACACATTACCCTAAATAATTATCAAAAAACACATACATTCAAAGCCATAATGAAGGGGGAAAAAAAGAGTTAATTTCTTACTGGGAGTTGGTGAGCTTCCTGCAGCTTCACAGCGTTTACAGCAACGTCTGTTAGCATGTTAGCTCGTTGCTCAGCTGTCCCTCCGCTCAAAACAATAGGTATCCTGTAGTTCCACGTGCGGACCAGCAGTCCAGAGTTAGCATATTAGCCCCTCCTGACCTCCTCCTCTGCTCCTTTCTGCCAGAGGTCTCAAGTTTCCAGCACGTAAAGCCCCCCTCCCTCCCTCCTGTAAGTTTCGTTGCTCCTGTAAGTTTCATTTCGGTACCGTATTTTCTGGTGTAAAGGCGCATAAACCACATAACTTGAAACAATGCTTTTCAATGGGAGGCGTTCGTAAAGTCGAAACATCGTAAGTCGAGACCGTCGTAACCCGGGGACTACTGTACCTATAATAATAACAATAATAATAATAATAACAATAATAATAATAATAATAACAATAATAATAATACAGTACTTTATTTATAAAGCCATTTAAAACAACCACAGCTGCAACAAAGTACTGTACACATAAAATCAAGAACATTTAAACACATAATAAGATTTTTTTTAAAATAAAAAAAAGTTTTTAATTTAATTTTTTTATTAATCAGTTGCGTGACGTAACATTGAATCGCCGTAAGTCGCCGTAAGTCGAGACCGTTGTAAGTCGAGGACTACCTGTACTGTATTCCTACTCATTTTTGTGTTAAGGCAGCATGGTGGCCTAACTGGTAGAGCTGCTGCCTCTCAGCGAGCAGGTCCCTGGTTCAAATCTCGGTCCAGGGGCCTTTCTGGGTGGAGTTTGCATGTTCTCTCCATGCATGCGTGGGTTTTCTCCGGGTACTCCGGTTTCCTCACAGTCCAAAAACATGCATGTAGGCTGATATTGGTGACTCTAAATTGTCCCTAGTGTGAGTGAGAGAGTGAATGGTTGTTCTCTATGTGGCCCTGTGATGGACTTGCGACCCGTCCAGGGTGTAGCCCGCCCCTCGCACAGTGATTGCTGGACATGGGCACCAGCGACCCCCCCGTGACCCCAAAATGGAAGAAGCGGGTAAATATAATGGATGGATGGATTTTTGTGTTGTCTCAGACCAATAACAGATCAAAAGTTACTGGGAGTTGCTCTCCTGTTGGCTACTGGGCCATTTTGGCACTAAAATACTACTAAATTAGTAAAATTATTAAACTAAACACCAGTTAGAAGTACTGTGGTGAATTTGTTGACATTGTTGCCTCCAAAAAAAAAGAAGAAAAAAAGTCATGATTCAAATTTGATTGGGCCTTTCTGTGAAGTTTGCATGTTTTCTCTGTGCAGGTATGGACTTCTTCCAGGTACTCTGGTTTCCTTTCATAAGCAAAACATCTGCATGATAGATGAATTGGCAACTCCAAACTAACTTCAGGAGTGAGTGGTTGCATGCATTTTTGTACGCGTGTAGTGTAGGCCTCCTGACGAGCTGGTGACAGGTACTGGCTCTATAGCATCCTCTTCAGGTCAATCTCCTTCAGGTGGGCACACTTTAAACCAGTGCAAGTAGACAACTCTGCAACTTACTTTTGGAGATCTAACATACGTTTTATATATATACTTTTTTTAGTCAACCAATAAGGCTTTAGAATCAAATTTAGTGTGTGGTTAGGCTCATGGTTTGCTCAATTCTCTCAAAATTACCATAAAGCTCCAGCTCCAGCTACAAGTACAGTACTTGGGTGTACACTTGAATGATAACCTCAGCTGGACCAACAACACCACCAGCCTGATCAAGAAAGGTCATCAGAGACTCTACTTCCTCAGACGGCTGAGACGAGCTGGTCTGAGTAGCCCGGTCCTCACCTCCTTCTACAGGTGCGCAGTGGAGAGCATCCTGTGCTCCAGCATCAATGTGTGGCATGGAGGTTGCACAGCTGCGGAAAGAAAAGCTCTACAGAGAGTGGTGAAGGCTGCACAGAGGTCTGTCGGAGTCAGTCTCCCCTCTATCACAGACATCAAAAAAGGCGTTCAATACAGGATCAACTGGACTTTATTTGTTGTAGAAAACGTTTCGACTTCTGTCCAGAAGTCTTTTTCAATTCTGAATGGAAGCTGTGAGAACGAGAAGTTTTATACAGGCTTACAAGTCACGCACCAACATATGAAATTGGAAACTGAAATAACACCACAAATTAACTAACATGCCCATTCTATTTAAATTGACAAAACGACACATCCCAGCTTAACGGTTTGTAACACATACATGTAAATTGAAAGATCACACCTTAACGGTAGGAGGTTCCCTTGAGACATTTACACCTCCAGATGCAGGAAAAGAGCCACCTGCATCATGAAAGACCCCACTCACCCTGCACACACACTTTTTGCCCCACTCCCCTCAGGAAGGAGGTTGAGGAGCATTAAGTGTAGAACCACTAGACTGAGGAACAGCTTCTACCCTGAGGCTGTTAGACTCATGAATAAATAAATAATAAGAGTAAACACTGCAAAATATCACATCATGCTGATGCTGATCTGTTTTCTTGTTGCTGTGTTCATATGTGACCATTTGCTCATATAGACTCATGTTCGTGCGGCTGTCTGTAATGATTTTGTTTTTCTATCATGCTTAGTGTATTTCTAGTTGATGTTTTTCTTAGTTAATCCTAGATGTTATTACTGTTTTTCTCTTACATTTTGTTGTTGAATGTAACTGGGACCCTGTGTACATAATCTCCTTTCATCACATGTACCACATGCGGTGCAAATGACAATAAAGATTCTCTGACTCTGATAAAGTAGACTGTTCTGTTGTAAACCGACAGTTTACAAAAGCAGTCCTGGAGCGCCCCCTATCACTTGTTTTGATTTTATTTGAACCAATCAGAGACGAGGATGCTGACACGAGCCCAGAGCGCAGGACAGGTTTCCTCGCGCTGATTGGTCACTTCGCTGCAACAGCGTAGTACGTGAGTCTTTCCAGCCTCGAGGAGGGAGGGGGTATTTTAATGGCCGTCAGTTGCTCCCCAAAAATGCAAAAACTCCGTATTATCTTCTGTAAATAGACAGCTGTAACCTCTTGCTCGTTTGGGACGCCTTTCTTTCGCAACGAGCATTACTTTTGAGACATATTTAGGGAAACTATGTGTTTCTAGTGCCTTTTCTCCTACCCTGAACGGACTTTACCCGCTTGTGCGTGTGTCTGATCAGGCCTCGCCGGGTTGGAAATAAGCGGACGAGCTGGAGTTGAAAGGTAACAGTCTGCTCTGTGTTACTCCTACATGCATAATATTAATACATACAATAAAATGTATACGTATATGTAATGTAAGCATTCTTTCCGACATAAAATCTTGCGAGGTTAGAAATGTAAACAAGAGACTTACGTTAGCCTAGTTAGCAGTGTTGAAGCTAGCGGCTAACTTCACAGTAGTTAACTTTACATGCGAGCCAAGCTAGAGTTAGCAGACCTAAATAAGTTGTATTCGCTGCAAACGGCAGTAATTAACTCCCGAGTTTTGTGAAAGTTGGTCAAACTTCTCCAGTTTCTTTTCCATGTCGCCCAGACATCAATAATTTACTTGAAAGCTAAAGCTAGCCATGCTAACTTGGAGTGCTATCAACCGTCAGTTGACTCAACTTTGACAAATTCACTGACTGCTAAAGTCAAATACCAGTTTGCGTTTTGTAAAATGTGTTGTTACGGTACATACAGTAGCATTTACATTTTTACAAGTAATACAGTTGATATTAATGTTTATTACTTTATTATCCACTCCACTAGATAACCCACATTAAATAAGACAGTTTTGCTTGATATAAGAATACGTGCAAGTGAATGTTTGTGTTATCATTTCTATTTGTTGATGCATTTTCTCTTAAAAACGCGTCGTTCTCACCAGTTACAGTATTCAGTACATCTCATTTAGTAACAAATATAAAATAAATGGCCACGTTTAAAACATTCAGTTATTTTACAAATAAAATGCATATTCATTCTTTTTGGAGAAATAAAATGAAAGTTTGAGAGCATATGACAAACGTCTAATTTTCAGCGAAGACATTTGGTGTTCTCTGTGCAAGAGAACAGCTTTCAGTATTTGATGGAGCAGAAGTCTACACAATTTTTAGAAAAATGTTCCCTAATTTGATGGTGCCAACATTAGACATGTTCACAGCTGTTAATTGTTTGATTATACAGTTTGTGTGAAATCTTAAAGGTTCTCTGCTTCTGTCCACAGTGAATATGTAACATACAGCAATCAACATGACATCCAGATTTGGTAAAACATACAACCGCAAGGGAGGTGAAGCTAATTCAAAATTTGAAGAAGTCTTCTCTAATAAAAAGCCCACTCTGACTACCAAATGGGGAGAAACTACCTACAAGACTCAGGGGGGCTCTAAAAGGCCTCTGTTAAATCCCGATGACCCTGACGTCCCCAAAATACCCAGGCTTGAGGACATTAACGATGAAGAAGACCCATTTGGTTTTGACAGTGATGAAGAGTCCAAGACTTTAGTCACCCACAGCGTGTCCGAAACTAACACTGCAGAAAATAATGTAACAAAAACTGCTGAAGTGCAAAGCGGAGTGACTGCTGCTGCTGTTTTGTCTGCTCAAGGCTCTGCAAGTGTAACCGCTACATTTGCAAGTAAGTAAACGAGAAAACAGACACAAAAGGGCCTTTGTAATATTATTACATGTTACAGCATTTGCAGTTATGGCAAGTGTATAATCTTATATTATTGCTCAGTTGCGACCACTAGATAACTAGTTTCAGTCAGGTTTTATCTAACCATACACATTTTACTCTCTTTTTTTTATTTAGGTAAAATGGCATCAGAGGAGAGTGTTAAAAACAACCAG
>JBBPBX010002916.1:75766-86414 GCA_038048925.1 Garcialebias charrua
TCTATAAAACATTTTTATCTCAAACATCTCATAAAGCTAATCAGTTGTAAATATCCATCTAGTGATTACGTTCTGTAAGTTTGATCAAAATCTGTCCTGTGGTTCTTGACCTATTTTGCTAACAAACACTGAGCTAACAGCGAAGTAGCTAGTTCATACCTCCAGAGCAGGAGGCCGGGCTGCGACAGACTGAGTCCGTCCAGAGGAGGCTCTCGTCGGACACATGAGGTGGGAACGGTTGGTGTACCCTAGTGGACAAAGGTGGTACTGCACCCCTAGCGGCCGAAAGTGGTACTGCACCATTTTTGCCAAAATGGAAAAACGGTCATATCTGAGCCAAAAACTGGTCTAAAAAATATGGGGGAAAATACATAAACAAGTCTCACCTCTCTATAAGTCTAGCACTTTGAGATTTTTATTAATGAAAAGTGCGTTATAAATTTAATTCATTATTATTATTATAAGTCGCAGGGCATGCAAATTAGGCAAAAAGGTGCGACTTATAGTCTGGAAAATACGGTAATTGTTTATCATGACAGGCCTATGTTGAGGTACTACTGCACAAAATGAATAGAACAATGAAGAAAAGCTACCTTCAAATTCTTCTACTCACTTCGAATCAACAGCTGGACAGTGGAAACTTTGACAAAGTTCGGTCCAACCGGACAACAAGCTCTAAACTGGTTTCTGATTGGATAAAGAAGGCCGACCTCTGGAAGGACCTTCCAAAAAACCCAACCTCAACCCAATTAAAGATTTGCAGACTCTGATTCAAAACCGTCCACGAACAGGGACCCGGTTAATTATGCAGAGTGGTCAAACATGCAGACAGAATTGAACTAAAAGCTTGATGAATACAAAAACATTGTGGTTCAAGGTCATATACCAAATATTAGTGGGGGTGTATGGAAATACATCTACAGGGAGTCCCCGACTTACGAACGAGTTCCGGACCTACAGACCGTTCGTAACCCGATTTTGACGCAAGTCGGAACTCAGAACACGTGGCGTTCGTACGCTGCGCCGCACACCCGTTTATCGACATGAGAATCGACATGAGATTGAACAAGCGTACATACTGGTCCATAAACATGCACAGAACTTTATTTACAAACGGTTAGCTAACACATTAACCACATTACACCACACATTCATCTATAAACACAGCACGTACTAGCGTTCGGAGCGCGTTCGTAAGTCCGTGTTGTCGTAAGTCGAGAGCGACGTAAGACGAGGACTCCCTGTATTTGAGTCTATATGTATAAATTTTACCCTTTGGATTAGAAAAAATACACAATAAGTTAAACAATCCAAACATGTGACTGTAGCTGTATCATGACAGAAGTTAAGATATTTCAGGTGTTGACTTTTAGGACTGAGTGTATTCAGTAGGGATTTTTATTTTTTGCAGTTAGCTGTGAATATAAACCCACAAACTCAGACGTGCACACATCCAATTTGGTTAAAGTCACTAATCCTGCCAGCCTTGAACGCTGTACGCCCCCCTTCAGTCCTCCCTTCACTCTGGGAAATTTAGCATGCCCCCTCGGCTGAGGCAGAAAATGAGATTACTGTATTTAAATGACTATGGTAATGGCAAGCATGCTGCCAGGCCCCTGTAGGATAAGGGATTTCTCCTGCGCTCATTGTTAGCAGTTTTGCAAAGTGCCATCGTCCTGCTCTGGCTCACAATGGGGATGTCATTTAAAAGACGTTTCTTTCTCTTTCTCGCTTCCCCCCACCTTTCTTTCTTTTTGTTCCAGCCTCGTGTATCGGCCCCCAGGAGGGCCGGTCTCCGAGCGAGCGCGTCAACCTATCCGACCCACCAGTCCAGACACAAGGTGAATATTCTTTATTTAAAAGCTCGCTTGAGTGATTGGACACGGTCAGTCTGTTTTGGAAGACATAATCCAATCCATGTTTGTAATGAAGTGTACTCTCTGAGGACCGACGCCATGTGTCGGCTGGGATGCAGAGTCCAGGTGGCCGGTAGGTCAAGTGTTTAGGCGTACCTGTGAGCATGAGGATTTATTCTGTTTGGGGACTGATTTAGCTCAGTTCTGTATGGAAGGTTGAGCTAAACACACTTTTAACAAACTTGTTATGGGCAGTACAAATTGTTGCCTGGTCTAGAGCTTTACCGTTGCGATGATGCCCAAAGAGTCCCTTTTGCTATTGAATGCATCTTGAAGCTATTTAATATGGTCACCTGGTGCAGCTCAAAACATTGAGTCGCCCTTCAACTTTTTTCCAAGGAGCCATGATTTCTAGTAACTTTATAAAAAGTTTTCCAGGCTTACAGCATTTTTATTTGGACTTTAGTCACTATTTTCTCTCATTTTCAGTCCATTACCTCACATTCCAATACTTTTTGTATTCCTAAACTACTTTATAATAATAATAATAATAATAATAATAAATTTAATTTATAACGCACTTTTCATTAATGAAAATCTCAAAGTGCTTTATCATCCAAGTATAAAATGTCTTGTAAACCCAGTAAAGGAATAAAGAGTTTTTATACGTTGGTAAAAACGTGACATTGTGTGCTCCTTTCTATACGATGTGCAGTGCTGGGCAGCGCTAATACAAAAATTAGTTCCGCTATTTCTAAAGCGCTTATTAATTTATTTAGGTCCGCAATTTCAAAAGCGCTTATGTATTAGCAAAGCTAGCGGAAGCTAATGCTAACGCGCTAACGTGCAAATGGCGAACTACTTTTTAAAATCCAGCAGATTTGACCATTTTGTGAAACGGTTAAGCTCAGAAAAACCTTGTGCTATAAAGTCAGCTAAGAAATATATATTTTCTCAGCAAAGAAATAATTGTTTTTACCGTGTTTTGTTGTAAAGTCCTTTCCTTCTGTGGCCGTCGCCATTTTGAACAGGGCAAATGAGGCGCTGACGCGTCGCGTAGGCCGCTGAGAAACATCCATAAGTTAACCCTCCATGTTAAAAACTCTTCGTCTGACTCTTCAAAAACAAGCAATAAGGCTAGAGTAACACACTGGCTGCTAACTGCTATAGAGAGAGCGCTCGCTCTAGCCCCCCTTAGGGCGGGGTTCGCTTTTTTTCACGGACCACATCCGGCGCTGACAGGATATGGTCTGTGAGCAGTCGTCCGGTTGATTTAAGAGCCCGTAAATAAGTTTTTTCGTTTTTACTGATAGATAATTAGTTATTAGCGGTACTGCATTTTAAATAAAAATAGCGCAAATCCGCTTATGAATTATAAAAGTTAGTCAATCCGCTATAGCGCTAACAAATTGTTTAGGTCCGCTATCAGCGGATTAGCGCTTTAGCGCTCCCTAGCGGTCTGGTGCCCACCTTTGACGATGTGCTTATGGTTCAAATGGGGAATTTTCTGCTAATTTCTAGATTTACAAGAGGCAGAGAATGAGAAATTCAACTGAAACCGGTTGCAAAGATTCTTCTTTTGGTTTTTTTAAATGAAGGACAGCAAATAGGCTCAATGGGGCAAGAACCAACACAAAAGAGTAACCATTAACTATACAGTATCCGTATTGTACACGAATGAAACAGGAAACCTCGAAGCATGTCACTGAAATGAGACCAGTTTTAGCCTCAGGTATTTGCACATAGTCGAGAAGTTGTCTTTCACTTCTTTTCAAGGAACAAGAAGAGACTACGAGGATCCGAGGGCTAAGGAGGTGAGGAATACGGCATTGATGGAGAGTGGGCAGGTAGGTAAGAGTCCAGTCAGTTGTCTTTGTTTGTTTGTGCAGTGCCCTTTGGCTGTGAATTAGTTCTGTATATGTACAAAGTAAATTAACAGAACTGGACTTGCAGATCAGCATCATGTGACCACTGAGACCGAGATGAGCAGATCCTTCTGTTGGGTTGAGAAGAGACTTTCAGCTGTCAACAAAATGATAAGGTAAGTGAGCACTGGTGAGACAACTGGAATCAAGATGTGAGTTTTAGCCAGGAACTGCAGTGTACTGGTTCAACCTACCCACGGCTCCACCTGGAGGGAAAAGGAAGCAGGAAAGCAGGGAAAGGGAGGAAGACGGGATTCAATGTTTCCCTGAGCAATGAAATCCTTGCTGTCTACAATAATAAATAAATAAGGTGCTATGTGTTGTCATCTTTGTATGTTCCCATACAAAGATGAAATTGTCTCTCTGCATTTAACCCATCGCACCTGGGATGCACCCAGGTGGAGCAATTCGTGATTGGGTGTCCTGCTCACAAGATGTGCAATGACTGGGGATCGAACCGAGGACCTTCGGGTCCCGAGTCGGCTACCCTGCCCCTACACCATCCAGCCAAGCAGAGAAAAGAAAAATAATTAAAACAGGAGAAAAACAAAAGTACAAGCGAAGTCGAATGTGCCTGTCGCGATAAACAATAAATCAATTAATCGTGTGATACATGAAAATTATCAAACTCATTTTTATTTATCTGCTTTATCATTTCTTCGTGTCTCTCTTAATATTAAAGACACTGGACGACAAAAGGTTCAACTCCGGTGCTCTTCACTGACTTCTCCATTTCTCTTTAAAATCCATTTTGACCATCAGAAATTGCATGTTTGGATCGTTAAAAGCAGCTAAGCTGAGAAGCTAACCTACGAGCTAAGCTAACAGGCCGACCTCGGGGGTAACACCTCCGTCTTGTCGAAGCTCCAAAATTCATGGTTGAAACCTGTGCCTTAGTCTAAAAAGTTATTTTTCTCTGCAAAAAGAAGCTGAGAACTTGTTTACTCATTTTTTTTATCAAAAGCTTTGTGAAAAATGCTAAAGAGCTCAAACCACATCAAGTGTCCACCATTTTGAGAACTGAAGAGAGACAGCCCATGTCACGTCAAGAGACCTCCCTCCCATTTTTCTTAAAGAGACACGCTGCTCACTCCCTCACTATCCATCCTTTGGTTCAAAGTCTTATACTGCCATCCAAGTGATCAAAAAAAGGTACTACACACAAAATTAACCAACATTTCTTCTTAAATTTGACCGTAATTACAGTACTAATTATTGTCAAATTTCAAACAATATTATCGTTTATTGCAATAATTTCTGAGACAATTAATCGCCCAGCAAGATTTGTTATTGTGACAGACCTCAAATCAAATAAGACAAAATGGTGCAAAGAGGTTCAATCGTGCAAATATAAAAACATTTAGCGGAATTACACTAAAATAAAATATGTATTTTATCAATCATGTCTGGACTTAAGGTATTGGCAAAACTGGATTGAATGAGAACAAAACTCTTTATTGTTGCATTGAAAATTGTTCTTTTGGGGAAAATCCACACTGGACGTTCTTGCTGCTTTCTTCAGTTGACTTCCTTGTTCAAAACGAATATCGTATTTTCCGGTGTATAGGTCACACCTTTTTATGTGGTTTTTTTTCAAGGCCTGCGACCTATACACCGGTGCGACCTATTTATGACATTTTTTCCATATTTTTAGACCAATTTTTGCCTCAGTTATGACCGTTTTTCACTTTGGCAGAAAATGGTGCAGTACCACTTTCGGCCGCTAGGGGCGCAGTGCAGTACCAGTTTTGGCCACTAGGGGACACTTCCAGAGGAGTACACCGACCGTTTCCAGCTCATGTGGCGGCCGTGGCGTAGTGGTAATGGCAGTCGTCCCCCGATCGGAAGGTTGGCGGTTCGAATCCCGGTTCCCCACACCATGTGTCGTTGTGTCCTTGGGCAAGACACTTAACCCCGAGTTGCTCCCGGTAGGACTGGAAAGCACCTTGCATGGTAGTCTGCCGCTACCGGTGTATGAATGTGTGTAGCATTCAATGTGTGTAGCACTTTGAGATTTTCACTAATGAAAAGTGCGTTATAAATTGAATTCATTATTATTATTATTATTATTATGTGTCCGGAAAAAAGCTCCTCTGCTCGGACTGACTCTGTCGGCCTCCTGGTCTGGAGGTAACTTTTTTTCATTCAACCTTTATTTAGTCAGGTAAATCTTTTGAACCTCATGGGCTCATTTACGAAAGCGACCTGCTAAACTAAAGAACAATGAACAGCAGTGGTAGAATTTCCTTAAACAATAAACAATAAACAAACAAACAATAAACAATAGAAAACAAAAGAGAGAAAAAAACAAAAGAAAGTTTTTTTTTTTTTTTTAACAAAGTA
Organism: Garcialebias charrua; assembly: GCA_038048925.1. NCBI lineage: Eukaryota > Metazoa > Chordata > Actinopteri > Cyprinodontiformes > Rivulidae > Garcialebias > Garcialebias charrua. Next base: position 81,891 of record JBBPBX010002916.1, read on the forward strand.
TCAAAAAACTAGCAAAACATTATAAGGTAGACGTATAAAATCAAAGACAGGAACAAATCTGCATTGGTTTTTGCCAGGATTCCAACAGATTCTGAAAACCATTTAGAGAAGTCAAGGTCGAGAGCTTCAGATCTTTTTGTAAGATATTCCATGAAGCAGGAGCGGAGTAGGAGAAGGCCCTTTTTCCAAGTTCAGTCCTCACTGACGGAACACTGCAGGTAATCATGTCCTGAGAGCGCACACTGCTGCACTCACGCAAAGACATGTAGGAGGAGATGTATGAGGGCAGCAAACCAAGAAGTGATTTAAAGATGAAAATGTACCAGTGGAAGAGTCTGCGTGAGGGTGTTTGTTTGCAAGATAAGTCAAGAACCACTCAGCGGATTGTTATAAAACTTACAGAATGTAATCACTGTATGGACGTTTACAAGTGAGTAGCTTTATTAGATGTTTGAGATAAAAAAAAAAAACGAACTTTTAGTAGCATTAGCTTCAGTTAGCTGCTGTTTATAACGTTATAAATAGCTCAGAAGCCGCTCGGTGGATATTTCTGAAACTTACAGAATGTAATCACAGTATGGATATTTACAAGTGAGTTGCTTTATTAGATGTTTGAGAAAGAAAGAAAAACGATATTTTAGTAGCATTAGCTTCAGTTAGCTTCTGGTTTTATTTCTGTTTATGTTATAAATAGCTTCGAAACCAATCGGTGTATATTTTTTCTGCTTACAGAATGTAATTACAGGAAACCCTCGAGGTACAACACCTGTGACCTACGGCAACTCAGACTTACGATTTTATCATATTTAATAAAAATATGATTAAAAAAAAAAAAATTTTTTTATTTTTTTTTGTGTGTTTAAAAGTTATTAATTTCATGTGTATAGCACTTTGTTGCAGCTGTGGTTGTTTTAAATGGCTTTATAAATAAAGTATAATTATTAATTTTACGTTTTGATTAGAAATTTATCGTATTTACGCAACTTCCGGTCGTTTCCGGTCGCCACTTCCGGTCGCCATTTTACAACAGTACTGCGGTCAATGGAGCTCCAGAGGCTACTGTCAGCTGGCTCCGTGTGCCCGATCAGGGTTGCCTCATACGGATAAATTAGCTGGAAACACTCGGTCAACTCTGTGGACGTCTCAGGTCCGGAGGAGCAGCCGCGGATCGCCCCGCGATCGGCGGCCACAACGCCGCCCGACATGCTAACGACAGCAGCTAACAGAGCAGCTAACACAGGCGAAGACACCGAGCCGACATGCCGCGGAGGGGCCATCTGCGGCCGGGAGCTCGCCGCAAATGTCCGCCTGGCAGTCGGGGGACACCGGCTCAAAGTAAGACATTATATTTTTTATTTATTGTACAGTACAGTATTCATTTACTGTGCAGTTCTGTGCGTGTTTATGGCCTTAGTATGTCTGCTTGTTCAGTCTCATGCCATTAAATATGTGTGCGGCGCTCCGTTAGCGGTATAGCCGCGACCTATGTCAGAAACGCGGACCTACGACAGGCATGTGTTTTTGGTCCGCGAGGTACGACAACATCGACCTAAGTCACACCCGTAGGTCCCAATCCCTGACGTACCTCGAGGGCTCCCTGTATATGAGCTCTATATGGCTTGGAGGAAAAATTTGAGATGAAATTCGAATTTTTATTTGTGTTTTCAGAGACGGACTCTCCATTGGCAGACATTAGCAGCGAAGCTAAACACTCGGTCCATATTGCCGGGTTGACTCAGCGGTGACGCGGCACGTCAGCGGTGGATGACGCGTTACGTCGGCGGTGACATAGGTGCGACCTATACACCGGTGCAATCTATTTATGGATTTTTCCAATTTTTTGGCAATAATTGGACAGTGCGACCTATACAACGGTGCAACCTATACAACGGAAAATACGGTACACTTATATTGATTTAAAAAAAACTTTGGATCTATATTTAATGATTAAAACCACCAAAATGTTATGTTTCTTTGTGGTCATGTCTTGTTTTATTAGAACTTAAAGGTGCTAACAGGAATCACCAGGTTGATTGTTTTGTGGTGATGTCATCCAGGTGTTTGTGCAGGTGGCGAGTGTTGAATGTGTGGTCAGGGGGAGGGGGGTGGGGGGTACTGCTACAGCTTTGGGGATATCATCTCAAATTGAACAACAGCAACAGAAAAAGGAGAATGAGTGAGGGAGAAAAAGCCGCTTCCACACAAGCTGTTTTCATTCTTCTCCTCTTCCGGTCCAGTGGAACAGTTGATGAAGTTTAAATGAAGCAGAATTAGAAGATCAAGCAGACACGGGAACCGGTGTTGATGGCATCTGCGCGTCCCCCCACCACCACCACCACCTTCAACACATGCCTCCTTCCTCTTCAAGCCCAGGAGAATGGAACTGTGGACAGCTGACCTGGATGAAATTGAGAGAACGAGAACCACGAGGGACGGGAGAAAGGAGGAATAAAGAGGAGGAGGAGGGGAAGTGGTGGGGGGGGGGACGAAGATAAGGGGATGAAGTAGCTCCTAAATGTGATAATCTCCAATCACCTCTAACATCAATTCTGTCAAGGCCCGGGTTAATGAGCTCATGGCCGATGAAGCGATGCGCGCCACCTCCTGATTCCGTCTTTTCTCTGCCTTGCAGTCGCTCTCATCATCGCTGTTGTTCTTTTGATTTAATCCCTCTTACTTCAGCTGATTTGAGCAGGACTAGAAAGAGGAATGGAGAGGAGGAGGAGGAGGGGGGAGTGAGCCTATTACCCAAGCTCCTCTGCTCTCAACTATCTAAATGCTAACAATGTGAGGGAGCGAGAGAGGGGAGGGTGAAGGGAGATGATGATGGGAGGAAGACGCCGAGGAGAAACGGGGAAGGACGGAGGAGGAGGGGGGCTAATCTGCCGCAGCTCGGGGGTCTCCGGGAGCGGTTTGGTAATTCTGAAAGCGAGTTAGCTGTGGCTGACCTTTCGTCCCCGAGGGGTCAAAGCACCTGATCTCTGCTGATTTCTGCTCTTTGCTTTCACTTGAGCTGTTCAGACATCGAGATCAACATCTTTTGCCTTTTTCTTTTTTTTTTTTACCGGCTTTCCCCTGTTTTCCGGGGATGAAAACACGCCTGCTGCACAGAATTAGACGTTATTGATCGGATTCACTTTGGCGCTTGTGGTCGGTCGGAAAAGACCCCGGGGTAAAGGCCCTGAACTCTGAGTTATGTCTGTTTCCATCTCTGCAGAGGGATTCTCCCCCTCAGATGATCACTTCTATTAGTTAAGGCGGGCCTCCACTTCCTCCACTTCCTCTAAACAACAGAGTTGAAAAACTATTTCACCAAAATTTTCCGTTTGGCGTGACCGCGCGGCGCCGAGCTTTAATTGGACAACGCGCCCTCCAAAGAGATCCACTCCCAGCCTCGTGCTTCCCACTCCTTGTTTAAAGTGTGTGTGACATGATGTTGGAATATGCATAAAGTGGCAGAGGAGCTACTCAGCTTTGATTTTTTGTACATAGATGCTTCGAATAATTAATATATAAAAGTATTTTTTAATAAAATTGTTCTCTGCAGTGCGTCGCAGTTTTCGGGTGGAGAAAGGAGGGGTCAAAACGCCGACGCATTTTATTAAGCAATCGCCAGAACGCACCTTGTAAATAACTATGGCAGAGAATATACAAACCGAGGAATTACAGTACGCAATTTGAAGATTTGAGCGACTTGTCTTCAGTTTGGGAAGCCGAAGTTAGTTTGAGTGATGAACAAGAAACAGCTGGTTCTAATGTAGGTCTGCACCCGTATTTATTTGAGTCTTACCGTTCAGTGAACGAGGTGGTGCGAGGGGAAATCCGACATTTCAGATGAGCAAAGTTCTGAGGGTGAAGGGCTGGAACCCGATCGTAGTCGTCTACAGAGCTGGCGATGCTAGAACACCCAAATGTGACACAACGTACTGGCATTTTTCAAGTTATACAAAAGAAAATAGTCGATATTGAAGACATTTACACTGCGTGCTAATAAGGCAAACAGAAACTTCATGTCTCTACGTCACGACGTCGCATGCGTAAGTACCCGGATGTCCCATGCCGAAACACGGCGCCAATTTTAAAATAACATTTGAAACAAAATGTCATTGATTTATCATTTTTGCATGTAAAAACGAACATAGTTGAATGATACAACATATATATGTTGTGCCACTTCATGCATAGTTCAAAAATCACGTCACACACCCTTTAATTTCACTTTGTGTGAACTTTGCAATCACGCCGCGGCAGGTAGAGAGGCACCAATGACTTGTCTTACAAGTTTACGCGGCAGCTCGGCTAATTTGTGCAACGCGCCGCCGCTTCGACTGTAGCAATCGGCTCCACTGCCTCAGCGTTTCAGTCGCAACACGTAAGAACAATGGATGGAGAGACGTGGAGGGGGGGGGGGACACCGTCGCGCATTCGGTGCATAACAAGTCTCTTCTCCGTTCAAACAGAAATCTCATTTGATTCCGCATCGGCCAGTGAAACCGTGCAGGGTGAGAGGCACGTGAACAATCA
>JBBPBX010002917.1:0-16473 GCA_038048925.1 Garcialebias charrua
GTGTGTTGACTCCTCACAGTGCTCATACCCTCACTGGTTTAGAACATAAAAAAGATTTAGTATTCTGTGACTAATTTCATTCTATTTTTAACTGGTCCAAATTTTGGAACTGTTATCGGATTATTTTATCAGCGAAAGTCAGCGCGTTTACTTCAATTTTTTACTCAGTCCCACACTTTATTTATCTTATTTATTTGTGGGTTTTATATTTCAATGCCTTCATTCCTAGTGTATTATAACGTATTTACGCATGGTAATATACAAATACATCACCTCACCAGATCCCGCCTCCACTTAATCAAAAATCAAATTATAAGTAGATTTAATTGACACTGTTTTATAGTTAGCCACAAAACCTAACAAGATTACAGTTGAACTTAGTCTCAGAGTTACAGGAAACGGCGGCGGATAAATTATTTATTTATCCTAAAACCCCTAATCCCTCTGTTCCAAAAGCCCGTCGGCTTTAGGTAGGCGCGACCACTGCGTGTTTTTACTCTGGGATCTGGAGTCTTGGCTGGAAACTTATAATAATGGAGTCCAAACACACTGAGTTTAAATTTGCCTATAAAATTCCCAATCACAGATTTTGTTTAAACAGGAATCTGCCTACCTTTTTTTGTTGATGTGACCGGTCAGTAGTCAGTGCTCTGGACTCCTCTGCCCCTTCCTGTCCGCGCGTGCAACCATCTCGGTAGGACCTCCAATTGTTGGCTTTGATTCTTATCCGCCCCAGAATTCGTTATTTGGTTCACTTTGGATCAGAAAGGAAAAACACGCTGAAAACACGACAAACACTCATAATTTAAAGTTCCAAAAAACCAGTTTAATTAATCATAAGTTTAAAAAAGAGTCACAGAATACATTTGTCCTATTCCTAAAAGTCATTACATTTGTTCAAAATAGAGCCAGGGAGACAGTGGGGAGAGAGGGTGGAAGGAAAGACATTTTATGTGTTTCAAGGGAGACCTCATACAACCTGATTAATTTGAATCCAGTTGTCTTCACCCCGGGGCCTTCTGCCTTCTCGCTGGAGGATACCCATGTTTTTATACTCCTGCAGGATATTTCCTGCCTTCCACCAATCACCGAGGCCCTTCTTTGTCTCTCTGGTGGGGTATTTCCCCCCCCCCCCTTAACTGATAGAGGAAATACCATTTGCTTTTTTCAGTCTACAGAACCCTTTTTTTGGTAAAAGAGTGAAGGATAATATTCATTCATTCAACCTTTATTTATACAGGCTGACCTTACACAGTTCTACTTTTAATCTGATTGAAAACTACTTCACAACTATTATATAATTAATGCACAAGTGCTTTATGATCAAGGTATTAATTGTTTTACTACGTTTTATGCAATCATGTTCTCTGCACCTTCAAGTGAACACAGTTTTCAGAGCTGGACACCTTTTTTCCAACTCACATGAGGCTGAGAGGGGGAAGTGTGGCTTAACACCTAGAACAAAGAGGCCAGTGTCTCCTTGCCAGTCACATAAATCTGTGAAGTCATAAAACTGACAGAAAGGCACCAAGCCCCCCCCCTACCACAAGCCACTCAAAGACCAGAAGAGACCCAACTTCAAGCATTCCTTAAGTCCCAAAGCCTCACATGAGTAGATGCTCACATTCTGTCTCCTCTCAGAAAACCCTTACCATTTTATGAGAGAAACTTGATCATTTTTAACATCGTATGAAAAACCTCTTCGATATAATGAAAACACAAAGACAAAATTATTTTATTTCATAACACCATCAACACATTAGACTGTATTACCTACCTTTCTTATACAAATTATTAGTAATATGAGTGGTCAGTTGGTGTTGTCAAGCTGGAACGTCAAAGGTTTAAACCACCCCGTCAAGAGAAGGAAGGTGCTCTCTCATTTAAAACAGTTAAATACAGGCATTGCTTTCCTGCAGGAGACTCACATTAGAAGTGACGATAGCAAACGATTACTGCAAACATGGCACGGGCAGAGTTTCCATTCCTCATTTCGAGCAAAGGCTCGGGGCGTCTCGATCCTCATCAGTCAAGACATTTCATTTGAACCTTTTCAAGTTAACTCAGATAAATATGGTCGTTTTGTGATTGTTTCCGGTAAATTGTACAACACACCAGTAGTGCTAGTTAACGTTTATGCCCCAAATACGGATGATGTTGGTTTCTTTGAGAAATTATTCTCACTGCTCCCGGACCTAAACACATACTCATTGATACTCAGTGGTGACTTGAATTGCTGGTTGGACCCAGTTTTGGACAGATCCTCTACAAACCCTGCCACAGCCAGCAGGTCGTCCCACACTATTCGTGCCTTTCTATCTAAGTATGGCCTGTGCGATGTATGGCGTTTTTTACACCCAGCTGAGAGAGAATATTCTTTTTTTTCTCATGTTCATCATTCATACTCGAGGATCGATTACTTTTTCATGGACAACAAACTTCTTCCCTCTGTCCGTGGCTGTGACTACCACAGTATTGTCATCTCAGACCATGCACCTGTCACTCTGTCTTTGTCCCTCCCTGACATTCCTATAAGGAGTAGACAGTGGAGATTCAATTCAACGTTACTGTTAAACAATGATTTTGTTACATTTATAGAAAAAGAAATAACCTTCTTTCTATCCATAAACAGAACTCCTGGGATCCCACTGTCAACAGTTTGGGATACCCTTAAGGCCTATCTTAGGGGACAAATCATTTCATATACCGCCCGGCTGAGGCAAAAATCTCAAAAAGAAAGAACTGATTTAGCCCAGCAGATAAAAGAAATTGATCAACAATATGCTCAAAACAAATGCCCTAATCTGTACCAAAAAAAAGTAGAACTCAAAACTAAGTTTGATTTATTGTCTATATACTCAATAGAACAATCACTTTTGAAAAGTAAATCATCATTTTACATACATGGAGAAAAGTCAGGAAAACTACTGGGAAATCAGTTGAAGGGTGCCATGGCTAAACAAATCATCCCTAAGATCCAATTATGCCCCTTTTCCACTTACCGGCCCAGAGCGGCTCAGTCTGGTCCGGTCTGTTCCAGTTAGGATCGGCTCACATGTACGGTTTTGTCTCCACTCACTACTGCAGCCCTTCTGTGGGCGGGGTGTAGAATCTCACTCGTCCTACCACGTGGTGGCGGTAGTGTTACCTCAAGCTATTTACTAGCCACCACTAAACATTAGAAGAAGAACACCCTGCAGGACCTTGTCTCACCACCTGTTGGCGGTAATGTCCCTTGAGCTATTTAATGCTCTGATCTTACTTTTATTGCCTTTTCAGCTTGTTTTAAACCCCTGTGTTTTCCATTTTCTTTCTTTATAATAAAGATTATTCTCATATATGTACAAGGTTCCTGTTAACATTGCTTAACACATTGATCGCACTGCCCTGTAATCAGTTAAACTATTTTTACAGTAAGGTACAGATTAGGAATTAATTAGGTTTCAATTGGCCCTGTAATATTAAATGTTTGTATTTCATTAAATTTAAACGGTAATATTTTGTCAGGGATAATTCAAAGTCAAATGCAAATGGATAATTTGGTTTAAACTGTCCCATAAACATTAAAAGCATGTTTCTTTAAACGTAAAAACAAAGTATTAATAATTAAATGTTTGTTGATCAGGAAACTCGTTTGGGCATCCAAGAACAGCTTCATCGGGGTTGATGGCGACGTCTGTGCATCCTTGGAAAAGCTGCTGCACCCACAACCCGACATCAGGATGGATGGATGGATGGATGGGTTCATGTTGACATCTGTGCATCCTGGCAAAAGCTGCTGCACTACTCATGACACGACATCAGGAAGGATGGATGGATGGATGGATGGATGGCTGTTCAAATCTAATAATCTTTTTCTTATGATTCTTTAAAGGTCAAATGCAAATGGAAAATATTCTTAACTTCCAGTATGTTTTTAAACAAACACTATACTGTACACACTTAACATTGTAAAATATGTTTAGGAAATTATTGTTCAATGACACCACTTAAGAAATAAAATGTTTATTATGAAAACTAAGAAGTGAAAAAAGCACAAAAATAAATACTGCATCCACCTAAATGATTTTTTTCCTGTTGTCTCATGGGCTTCCTCCAGAAGACACAAGTTGATAAATTCTGGTGTTGACTTCTTCGTCTTAACTGTAAAAAAAAGAAAAACATGGTTACCGGTAATTCAGTCTAGAAACTGTTTTATATGTAGATATATTTTATAAGATATATGTAAGATATATATACATATATCAAATATCTCAGAAACCACAAAGCAGATATTTTTCAAACCAACACAGTGTAATCACTACATGTTTATGTACATACACACTGTAAGCTGTTGGAGTTATTTGAATTAAAATTCGATTTTTAATAGACATAAGTGTGTCGACCTAGCTTTTTTTTTCTACAGTACTAGTATTTAACACATATCTTATATCTCAGAAACCACAAAGCAGATATTTTTCAAACTAACAAAATGTAATCACAACATGTTCATGTACATACTGTAAGCTGTTGGAGTTATTTGAATTAAAATTCGATTTTTTAATAATTTATTTTCGAAGCACATGTGACAGGTTTGGAATTAGTCAAAACAAATCAATTTAAATCCAGCAGATTTGACCACAACGTGACATTATTAAGGACTTGTTAACCTGAGGAACCCTCGTGGTATAAAGCCAGCTATGAAATATATTTTTTAAGCTTTTATTTAGCTACATTTAAAAGAAAGAACGCCGATCGACCCCACCCGCGCGTGCATGTGATGTGCACGTGTCGACCTACTTTGTTAAATCCAGCTGATTTGACCACAACGTGAAATTATTAAGGAACTGTTAAGCTCAAGCACCCTCTTGATATAACGTCAGCTATGAAATATATTTTTTAAAGCGTTTATTTAGCTACATTATAGAAATAAAGACGGCTCACGTGCGCGCGCGGGGGCGCGCGTGCACGTGGCGAAACTACTTTTTTTAATCCTGCCGTTTTGACAACAACGTGAATTTATTAAGGAATAGTTCGGCTTAAGACACATATTTGCTATAATTTTAAATACAAATAATTGTTTTTACCGTGTTAATCTTGTAAAGTCCTTCCGTCTTTGCTCCCTCGCGGCAGCCACTTCCTCAAACTCAGTCCAGCCTCCTCCCCACGGTTCGGGTCCAGCCGGCCTGGACCCTGCTCTGAGATGAGTCCGGAATCTTGGCGCGGCGCCGCACATCTGTTAGGTGGAAATGCTCTCCAACGCGCGTTTGGCACGCAAATATGACGTCACATCCGACCCGGGCCACCAAGTGGAAAAGGGGCATTAGAGAACGGCACCACAACTCTAGATCATTTACAAATTAACAGAGCATTTAAGGACTTTTATTCCCATTTATATACTTCAGAATCCCAAACCAACAAGAATTTATCTTCTCAGTTTTTCGAAAAGACCAACATGCCAAAACTCACACCCAACCTGAAAGATGCACTGGAGATCCCAATATCCCTGACAGAAATTGTGTCAGCTGTATCGGTAATGCAGTCTGGCAAATGTCCGGGTCCTGACGGCTTCCCTGCTGAATTTTTTAAGAAATTTTCTTCATTACTTTCCCCACTCCTACACTCGGTTCTCTTAGAGTCATTTGACCAAGGATCCCTTCCGAAATCTTTTTTAGAGGCCTGCATTACCCTCATTGCAAAGAAAGGAAAAGACCCAACTCACTGTTCCTCTTATCGACCAATCTCCCTTTTAAATACAGACGCCAAAATTTTAGCCAAAGTTCTTGCTCAAAGGTTGGAAAAGATCCTTCCTTTGATCATATCAAAAGACCAGACTGGATTCATTAAAGGCAGGCACTCCTTTTTTAATGTCAGACGCCTTTTTGACATTATTTATTCTCCTTCGGATACTGTTCCTGAGTGTGTTATTTCCCTTGATGCAGAGAAAGCATTTGATCGGGTTGAATGGGACTACTTGTTTAATGTTCTTGACAAATTTGGTTTTGGCCCCAATTTCATTACATGGGTGCAATTAATTTATTCACATCCCACCGCAACCATTCGTACCAACTCTCAGATATCAAAACCCTTCAGTCTACATCGAGGAACTCGCCAGGGATGCCCACTGAGCCCTATGCTCTTTGACCTGGCAATTGAACCTCTTGCCACTGCCTTGCGGTCCTGTGACACAATTTCAGGAATCTGGAGAGGCGATATGGAGCACAAGGTCTCCCTTTATGCTGATGACCTTTTACTTTTCATTTCTCATCCGACTGACACGCTGCCCTCCGTTTTATCATTACTTGAGGAATTTGGAATAAACTCTGGTTACAAATTAAACCTGAGTAAAAGTGTAATTTTCCCTGTCAATACCCTGGCGCAGACTCTTGACTTTGGTAAATGGCCTCTTAAAATTGAGAAGACAAAATTCTCTTACCTGGGTGTTACAGTTACGAGGAGGTATAAAGATTTATATCAAGAAAACTTTGTCTCTCTGTTGAATCAGACAAAGCAGGCATTATCCAGATGGTCACTGCTTTCCATTTCCCTCACAGGCCGTATTAAAGGTTCAGTATGCAGTTTCTGTAGAACTGCAGCACTTAGAAATATTTTCAACAGGCAAAGCATTCTGATCCCTCCCCCTCAGAGCCATATATGGCTCTGCCCCCTTGTGGTCTGTTGAATTTCAAATTCAAGCTCTGTTTTTATTGGCTGATTCAAATTCAAGCTCTGTTTTTATTGGCTGGTTACAAACTCTGTTTTTATTGGCTGGAAAATGGCGGGTCACCTTTTCTTTTTAGAAATGCTTATTTACCACCTGGAGAAGCAAGGGGACAATATTTTTTTTTAAATTTTTTCAGAGATTACCTGGCTAACATCAGTCTGTCAGGAGGTAGTGACAGAGTGAAGAAATATGTTCATAAAAAAAGCTACATACTGAAGCTTTAACTCAGTCAAGATGGTCACTTTACCCAAGTTTTTATATCTTTTTCAAAATATTCCTGTTTTTATCCCTGGTTCATTCTTTGTTCAGTTAGATTCCATCATTTCATCATATCTGTGGCAAGGAAAACGTCCACGCTTAAATAAGACACATCTCCAAAAAACTAAGGCCGCAGGCGGTCTTGCCCTTCCAAATTTCCGCTTTTATTATTGGGCAGCAAACTTGCACTGTCTAGCATTCTGGTCATTCTATTACAACAGGCCTGACAGCCCTGACTGGGTAGAGATGGAGTCACAGTGTTCTGGGAAATGGTCCTCCGTGGCTTTCTTGGGATCCTCACTCCCGCTTCCACCACTTACAACTGTTATAAATCCAGTTATAAAACACTCACTAAAAATCTGGGCACAATTTCGTAAATGTTTCAATTTCTCTAGTTTCTCTCTCTATAGCCCTATCATGTCTAACCAACTTTTCAAACCCTCATCTCAGGACTCTGTTTTTAAAGAATGGCAAAGAAGGGGTATAGTACGCTTCAATGACTTGTTTCTCAATAACACTTTAGCTTCATTTCAACAACTATGTGAAAAATTTAGTCTTCCCCAGTCCAATTTTTTTAGGTATCTCCAAATACGGCACTTTATTACTCTTCATTTGTCCAGCCTCTCCATTTCAACTGATAGCAGTATTGTTGACACTATTCTTTCTCTAGACCCAAATAAAAAACAGTCCATTTCATTCATTTACAGTAAACTATTGGATTTGAAGCGTGCTTCCTCAGATAAAATCAAAGCTGCTTGGGAAGAGGATCTCGGCTCCTCTATTTCAGAGGACTCTTGGACCTCCATACTCAAACTGGTGAGCTCCAGTTCTCTCTGTGCTAGACATTGTCCAATGTCAGCCCATACTGTGTGAGATGCAAACATGCTGAAGCCTCTCTCTCCCATATGTTTTGGTTTTGCCCATCTCTGAACAAATATTGGCGGGAAATCTTTCAGACTTTATCACATGTACTAGATACACGCCTGAACCCTGACCCACTGATTGCTCTGTTTGGTCTTGTAGAGGGCATGACAAACCTAAATAAAAACCAACAACATGTAATATCGTTCACCTCTCTCCTGGCCAGACGAGCTATTTTGCTTAGGTGGAAAGAACCGTTTCCACCCACTCACGCTCAGTGGTTGGCTGACATCATGTCCTGTTTAAAGCTGGAGAAAATCAGATTCACACTCCAACAGAAAGAGGGTAAATTTGAGAATGTCTGGGGACCTTTCCTGAATCTGTTCCAGTCTCTTTGACAACACAACTCATTCAGGTTAATGCTAGCCTGGTTAAAACCACACCCTGTCCTTCACTTCGCTTCAGACTAGGGTCTGGACTTTCTCCATAGAGAAACGATTTCTCCTGGAGATTTTTGAATGGACCAATCAGAGAACAGAAGGCGGAGTTTTGTTAGTTTAGCCTGGCGAGGTCCAGGCTATTCAGATAAATAGCTCAGAAACCACTCGGTGGATATTTTTTATGCTACCAGTGTGTAATTATATGGCTCTAATTTACTGACTGTTGGCCTGGATGAAACATTTGAGATAAAATTCGATTTTTTATCATTTATTTTCGTAGCGCACCCGAGGCTGTTTGGAAAATGTCAAACCGAAACTATTTAAATCCAGCAGATTTGACCATTTCGTGAATTGATTTAGGAACTGTTAAGCTCAGGAACACTTCTGATATAGCCTGGCCCTCGCCTTCCTGCACAGCTCCGCTCAATTCTCATTTCCCTTCACTGCACAAGTACGAAGCGAAGTGAAGGACAAGGGTCTGGTTTAAACCAGGCTAATGATTTGGTAGACTATAATATTTTATCAGTTATGTATAGGGCTCAAAATAATGCATTACCTTTAAATATCCAAATGCACTTTGTTAAAAGACAAAGTTGTTATAATCTTAAGGGGACAGAGTTGTTTGTAAAACCACAATTCAGAACTAGTTTGAAGGGACGTTCTACCTCAATCCAGGGAATTAGATTATGGAATGGCTTGGAGAATGTAGTTAAAAATGCCAAGTCAATGTTTACATTTAAAAAAATGATCAAAACAAATGTGTTAAAAAATATATATGAAATAGCGTAATGTGTATTGTATTAGTTAGAAAATTAGAAAGAGTTAGTCATTTTGTACTGTTGGTTGAAGATTATTATTGTTTAATCTGATTGTTGGAAAAAGTTGGTTGAAGATTATTATTGTTTACATGGTTGATTATTGTTGTTTAATCTGATTGTTGGAAGTAAGGGGCAGATATAATAAGATTTATTCTTCTTTCTGCTACCTTTCATTTTTTTTACATTTTGTACATTATCATTTATGAGATTGTCTTGTATTGTTTCTTTTGTAAAAAATTAACAAATTTAATAAACATAAACATAAACAAAAATGCAAAATCAATGTATACATTTAAGAAAAAGGTCAAAAAGGACTTGCTCAAAAACTATATATGATGTAACTTAGTGTGTTTGTATATTACACTTATGTTGACTGATGATGTAGCTTAGTGTGTTGTGTATTACAGTTAGAAAAATTAAGTAGAGTTATTCTTTTGTGATGTAGTTTGTGTATTACAGTTAGAAAAATTAAGTAGAATTATTCATTTTGTGATGTAGTTTGTGTATTACAGTTAGAAAAATTAAATAGAATTATTCATTTTTGTGATGTAGTTTGTGTATTACAGTTAGAAAAATTAAGTTGAATTATTCATTTTCTTATGTAGTTTGTGTATTACAGTTAGAATGATGTAGTTTGTGTATTACAAAACAAAACAAACACTGCAAAATATCACATCATGCTGATGCTGATCTGTTTTCTTGTTGCTGTGTTCATCTGTGACCATCTGCTCATACAGACTCATGTTCGTGCTGCTGTTTATAATGATGTTTTTCCACTATATTAGGGCTTAGTGTATTACTAGTTGATGTTTTTCTTAGTTAATTCTAGATGTTATTACTGTTTTTCTCTTGCATTTGTTGTTGGATGTAACTGGGACCCCGTGTACATAATCTCGTTTTCATCACATGTACCACATGCGGTGCAAATGACAACTCTCTGACTCTGACTCTCTGATTACAGTTAGAAAATTAAGTAGAATTATTCATTTTATGATGTAGTTTGTGTATTACAGCTATATAAATTAAGTAGAATTATTCATTTTGTGATGTAGTTTGTGTATTACAGTTAGTAAAATTAAGTAGAATTATTCATTTTGTGATGTAGTTTGAAGGTTATCATTGGTTGAACAAACTGTGAAATAAGGGGCAGATATAATAAGATTTCATCTTCTTTCTGCTCCTTTCATTTTATCCTACTTGTATTCTTGTATCTGATGAAACTGTCTTGTATTGTTCTTTAAAAATGAATGAATAAACATCAAAACGTCAACAGGTCTAAGTAGAAGACTGTAAGTAGTTTAGGGATGGAACCATTAGATGGCGGTAATACACCGGAAGGTTGTAAGCTGCCGTAAAACGTCATGGAAGAAGAAGAAAAGAACAGCTTGTTGTCGACTCCATGTTTTGTAAGTAAAATGTTTATAAACACTATCCTTATCAGCTAACAGTTTTTGTACTGTCATTTCATAAACAGCTATTAACGCTAGCTTCTAAGCTAACGCAGTGTGCTAAGTCAACAGTTCTAACCAAAGAAGAAGAATGCTGACTTCCGGTTCAGTAAAACTCGAGAGATTCGTTTGTTTAATTCATTCAACCTTTATTTAGTCAGGTAAATCTTATTGAGTCTCGAGGGCTCATTTACGAAAGCGACCTGCTACAAACTAAAGAATGATGAACAGTCCTTGGATAATCCTTGGATCTTACGTCAAGACCACTTTAAAAAAGTATAGGTAAAGTTAAAAAGCGAACGGTTTGTCATTTTACATAAGGGTTATTTCATAAAACGCACAGCGAAGCTTTGGCACCCGGAGCCGCTTTTGTCTGACTCGTTTTCTGTTAACACGTCAGGAAACTAAGGTTAGCTCCGTGTTAGCACAGTGGGCTACTCTGCAGAAGTTTATCTTGTGTTTAGCCATAAATCTGTGTCTAAACTACAACAAGGAGTGGTTATATATGTTTTTAAACAAACTAGCTGTCATGAGATGGGACACTGAGACGCAGTATCACTGGAAGTAAACTACTTTACTGTATGTCAAACAGCAGGTGCGTGCGTACATGTCAGGTGCATTCTAATAATGGCCGGGCCCAGTGTTGCCAGATAGAATCCAGGTTTTCCAGCCCAAAAATCTGTTAAACACCGCCGAAAACCCGCCCAATCAGAAAGTGTCACGTGACACATCACATACAGCATAAGAGTTAAATTAGGTCCTCTGGATGGGTTAAAAAATTGTAGAAACGCTTCTTCTTTTATCCAACAGACTTTTTCTTTTTTTACTTCTGTATTTACAAAAAAAAATTATATATATATATATATAAAATCACACACACACAGTACCCCCAACTCCTGTAAAGATATATCGGTGTTTATTTGTTCAATGTGATTAATCAAAACCAGTTAAATGTGATCATTGGTGCTCTTTATTAAGAAAATCAACATGTCACATTTCAGGAACTGATTATTATAGACACATTAAATGTTCACTAATGAATATTTCTATATTTATCATCACAGTAATAGTGTTACACACATTATTAGTTGTTAACACTCAAAATTAGTGTTTACCTATACTGTAACCTAAACATTTAAGGAATAAACATTTTTATTAATCACTTTAAAAGTTATAAATGTTGTCTTTGGTGCATGTTTGCTTTCCAAATATATGTCCAAATGTCATTCACACGGTGTGTGTGAATGACAGGCATAAAACACTTTGTAAAACGGTGCTTTATGAAGTTCAGTCCGTTTCCTTCTATCAGTTGACCGGCAGTTCTGCCACATCCAATATGGCGGCCGCTCTGACGTACCGCCGCTACGGACCAGCCCACTCAACGAGGCGTCCACTAACTGCCTCACCAGTTCTCTGTTGGGATCGCCCTGGCAGATGACAATAGCCAATCAGTGATGGAGAAAGGTCAGAGGAGCTTTGCTATGAAATAATGATGAATGATTGTTTGAAATTCATTTAATAGTTAACTCAGAAACCGCCGATCTGACTCCAAATCCGCCCAAATTATCACCACCCGCCCGAAGCTATTTTTAGCCGCTAAGTAGAGAGTGAAAACCGCCCAAATGGCGGTAAACCGCCCAATCTGGCAACACTGGCCGGGCCCCCCACCAGGGTTGCCAGATCTCCAGACCGAAACAAGCGGCCAGCTCCTTGAACACAAACAAGCGACTCGCTCTTTTAAAAAAGCCCCCAAAAAAGCCCAACTGGCAACCCATCCCATTGTGTAAAAAAAGGCCGTTTTTAAACAGTATAAACATATTTATTATGGCATTACATATAACCAGCAAAATGATACATTGAAGAACGTATTCAGTCTAAAAAATAAAAATACATTTTGCATTTTTACACAGCTGGTTTGTCATGTGTACAAATTAAAAAATAAAATTGACAGTTGGTTGTGATCCAGTCTCACGCTCTTTCTCCCAATCTTTATTATATTTTTTTCCATATTTACCCCACTTAGAGCTCATATTAGCGTTGTCTTGGCTAGACAAAGAATAAAGAACAGAGACAAAGAATAAAGAACAATGTTGCATTCGCGTGTAGTCTGATGTTCCGTGAAGAAACACGGTTTTTAATTTTAAACTCACTTTGAAAGTAATTTTCATTAATTTATCATTTTGTTTGCTAAAAACGAACATAGTTGAATGATACAAGATTTATATGTTGTGTCACTATATGCAAAGTTCAAAAATGATGTCACAACCTTTAAAATAACTTCAGGAGTACATTTTACATGTAACATATTATACAGATAAGCAGCACATTAGCATGAAACACCACATATGACACACCTCACTGCTCACGTTACAAGGCCAAATAAGCGACGCAACGCCCACGGCAAGCCCAAAAAAATGCCACAAGCGTACCCGCTCTGTCCTCCCGCTCACGGCAACCCTCCTACGGTAGCCCCACTAGGACATAAAGGTAAATCTCACAACATCCCTCTTTTTTCGTTTTAAGGAATAAAATAAAACTAGCAAGGCACAAACAAAATAAATAAAAATTCCTTCTCAGTGCCTGTATCAGAACATAACTAAAGTAACCCTTTCATTATGATTTGAACCCATAACATTAAACTACATTACACTTTTACTATTTTATGCTTATGTTTATTAAATCTTTTAGTGTTTAGATGGTTACTGTTGCACCGAGGGACTGAGAGAAACGCAATTTCAATCCTGTGTATGTCCTGTACATATTGCAGTTCTGACAATAAAGTTGACTTTGACTTTGACTTTAACATCAATACAGGGATTTGAAACTCTTTAAATTTCTTTCTTTTTTCTCTCGCTCTCTTTGTATTATGAACATACAGGAACAGTGTTTTCAGAATACAGGACATCACATTGACATCACATATCCAAATGCATTTTGTTAAAAGACAAAGTTGTTATAATCTTAAGGGGACAGAGATGTTTGTAAAACCACAATTCAGAACTAGTTTGAAGGGACGTTCTACCTCAATCCAGGGAATTAGATTATGGAATGGCTTGGAGAATGTAGTTAAAAATGCCAAGTCAATGTTTACATTTAAGAAAATGATCAAAACAAATGTGTTAAAAAAATATATGAAATAGCGTAATGTGTATTGTATTAGTTAGAAAATTAGAAAGAGTTAGTCATTTTGTACTGTTGGTTGAAGATTATTATTGTTTAATCTGATTGTTGGAAAAAGTTGGTTGAAGATTATTATTGTTTACATGGTTGATTATTATTGTTTAATCTGATTGTTGGAAGTAAGGGGCAGATATAATAAGATTTATTCTTCTTTCTGCTACCTTTCATTTTTTTATATTTTGTACATTATCATTTATGAGATTGTCTTGTATTGTTTCTTTTGTAAAAAAAATGAACAAATTTAATAAACATAAACATTGTAAACTGTCCTTAGGCCTCACAAGGGATTATTCTGCCCTTTTAATATGAATCTAGTCTCTAAATCTAAGTGGCACTTTTATCTCCCTCCCTCTTGAAGTCACTCTCACGGGTGTTGTTAACCCTATGGGAGAGCCTGGAACAGGGTCTGGAGATGGCTGCCTTGCTGGTGGTTCCTGGGGAGTCACCACTTCTGTAGTTGTACAATCCTGCTGTGGTGTAGCTGGAACAGTGTGTTGCTCATCTGTATCAGCTGTCCCTGGGACCGCCTGAAGGTGTCGTCTGTTTCGGCGGGTCACATTCCCGTTGGCCATCTCCACCAAGTAGGATCTTGGCTCTCTGGTCTGACAGATGACTTTGGCTTGCGTCGTCCATCCTTGGTCTCCATCCAGCTTCACTTTAACCTCCTGACCTGGTTGCAGATCAGGAAGTGGACGAGCTGAATGTCTTCCGTTGTAGAAGAATTTATAAGAGTCTTTAGCTGCAGCATCCTTTTGATACACCATGTCCTGATTGACTGGATCAATGTATTTTCTAGAGCTGGAACAGTGGTGCGGATTTGGCGTCCTGTCATAAGCTGAGCTGGACTCGCGCCGGTTGCTGTGATTGGTGTAGAGCGATAGCTCATTAAAGCCAAGCAGGGGTCAGGTTGTTTAAGGATGTACTTGGCTGTTTGGACTGCTCTTTCTGCAGCCCCATTTGACTGTGGATAATGAGGACTAGATGTTATGTGGGTGAATCCATAGTTCTGTTTAAAGTCTTGGAACTCTGATGATGTGAACTGTGTTCCGTTGTCGCTGACTAATTCCAGCGGGATTCCCCATCTCACAAACATGTTTTTAAGCTGGTTGATGACCTGTCTGCTTGTAGTGGTAGTGAGGGGAGCAATCTCAATGGCCCTCATTCACGAAAATGTTCGTATTTTTATCCTAAATTTCTCCTACTTCTGTGCGTTCGAAGCGTTCGTACGAACATGCCACGTCAGATTCAACAAAGTCTTCTATCCACAGGAAACGTGTGTAAACGGGTTGCGTAAAGTTGATGAATCCCACCTGTTCCATCCACCTGCGCGTGCTCGCGGAGAGGTCATTTACATAATTCCCACCCCTCAAAACACCATATAAGGCCACGTTTCCTGCCTTTTGACAGCAGGAAGTGTCCATTCATTCTAAATCAAGAAGTAAAAAGAAGGACTTCACGCGTTCGGAGATTGAAGTTCTGCTCTGCACCGCTACCCCCACCCCCCCCCCCGCAAGTGTCGGATGGTCAAATATCTTTAATTTTAGTGTACTGTGTTACATTATAGTTTCACTTATTCAGAAGAGCTGTGGCGCACCGCTACCCCCCCCACGTTTTTTAAAATGTCTCGAAACTACAGTTAACTTCATATTAATATTGTAGTGCATATGTTGTGTGTCCCGTGGGTCGTACAGTATCAGAAATCAAGAATAAATGGTTTGATCTGAAAATGGCTTCAAACAAACGTCTCGCCGCAGCACGGACAGGAGGTGGTCAAGGAAACGTCTGCGTTACCGAGATGGATGGACAATAAATGCCACGCTGCGCAGACGCATGCCAACATGTTTTGCAGCACAAATGAGTCATGCGCGCTCGTCATCGCGCAACCACATTCTGCAGGTTATATTTCGAATCAGATATAATAATCTATTGCTCCGATGGTGTTTGGCACAGCAGTCCAGCAATAGCATGAAAATCAGTCTTAATTCGTACTTGTTCTGCGGCGGTGTATGGGAATTTTATGTACCTGGGTGTTAATATGAGGAGGGCTTTGATGACCAAGGGGAGCGCACGACTCACTGAAGCCTGCGCGACACACCAGACAAATTAAACTTAAAATTATAATTCTAATTCAAACAGAATAACCTATTGTCAAGAATAATTATGGTGCGTGATTTTTTTAAACCCAAAATATTTTCTAAATAACGAAATATGAAGTTATTCGTGGAGAAGATCCGTCTGGATGACAGCAGACTGACGCTCCTAAAATATACGACAGCTCCGGACCACTCGTAAATTTTGTTCGTATCTGAAAAAAATCGTAGGATACGAAAACATTGTTGAATGCCGCAAATGATCCTAAATCACTCGTACGCACAGTTTAAGAACAAATCTGTGCGTACGAACGGTTCGTGAATGAGGGCCATGTCTCTTGAAAAATAATCAACAACTACCAGGAAGTTCTTACCCTCATGTACACACAGGTCAGCTGCAATCCTCTGCCAGGGGCCATAGGGCAAGGGTGTAGGCACAAGAGGTTCACGTCTCTGTGTGGGCTTGTGCTCTCTGCAAAAGTTGCATTATCTCACTTTGTTTGTAATTTGAAGTCCAATATTGGGCCACCACACTGTTAATTTAGCTCGCTCTCGACTTTTAGTCAGTCCTTGGTGACCTTCATGTAGTTGATCCAAAACATTAGGTCTGAGAGCTGTGGGGATTACAATACGATCATGGTAGAGCACTAGACCCTCTGACTAAGATGGCTTCTG